>JAWPHD010015182.1:0-56742 GCA_037043455.1 Cyrtodaria siliqua | reverse complement strand
CTTCTGTACTTATATAACATATAATCTTGATTTAAAAACAACAACAGTGGAATAAAAATAATCAAAAATAAAAAATGTTGCGTTTTTAAATGTACTTCGTAATATATACGTATGTACCAAGAGCAAAATATTCTTAGAATGTCTACCCAATCGATGCAAATCTTGAACGTCTTTTCAATCCATATACTAGTCATCTCGGTTTGTTTGCCAGGGACATCTATACAGAGGCTGCTTTCCCGGTTCTGATGCCTTATATTGGGCATACCTCCGCACCACCTCCCTCCCCGCACCCATAACAATTAAAAATGTGAACTCATTTTGGGATAGGTACATTTGCTACGTTTAAGTGCTTAAGCAATGCGACTTGCAATTATATTAACAAATTGATTTATATAAAAATAACGATGGTTCTACATGATAGGCTATAATAAATAATATTAATTATAATGCAAGTTTTCTTTTGCAGGTCTCTTTTTCCTGTTCCCCTGTGTTGATACATTCAAGAGTGTAGATTTGAGGACAGTTTCCTATGACATCCCTCCGCAAGAGGTATGGAAAATGTTTATTACTTACAGAATAATTAATAATGAAAACTGATTAAACTTTTGTGAAAAACACACATTTTATTACTTTAAAGTTTGGGAAGGGATTAGCACACAAAAACAAAATACAGTCCTTGCCACCATCTTGCATCGTCAATACTGACTGTGAGAAGCATAGTTCTTATGGTTTTATACTCTGCACCTACCACAAAGCCCTGACGCGGCAGGGATTATGGGTAGGGTATGCGGCATGACTCCACCTCACTTCCGGCAAGTTTTCTGAATACATCACACAACGCCTGCATAAACAACTGCCGTATTGTAATTGGTTTAACATTCAATTATATACGTCCATGCATAAACTAAGTTTCAAAATACAGAACGAGATTTCAAACGAGAATGAGATATTTCGAGAGGAAAACATTGATTCAAGACAAACATGTCGGAAAATATACTGTCTTTACAAAAACATCGCTAGATCGGTGTGATACCTTTCTCTTTGGTGAGTTTTATGCATGACGTGTGGTTCAATAAATCAATTGATTTAAGGTGTAATCAATACGGCGGTTGTTTATGCAGGTATTGCGTCATCGCCGAAGAGTACGGAGGTAGTCGTGCCGCATACCCTACCTATATGTCCATAGGTCCCGTCATAGCTCTATGGTAGAATATAAAACACTAAGAGCTATGATTCTCACCCCTATCCTAGACTATGCTATATGGTGAGCGTTTATTTCGCATCCAGTTGAGCAGTCTTTATTTGATAAACTGTAATTTGTACACCAAAACTGATATTCAAGATCTGAGTTGAAACATAAATGTATAACAGACATCACAAGTTCAGATTATTTTTACTAAGGATAGTACCAATAATCGACAAAAAAAATCCATTTACAAATACAATGTTTAAACAATATTAATTGAAGACCATGACATTTGTTACATAAACATTGCTATATTTGGCCTGGGTAGCTCAGTCGATAATGCCTATAGCTACAGACCTCTGCCCCATATGGGTTCTCTTCCTGGAGGAGGCATGCCTGATGGGAACGTCATCTGTCATCTCATCTGCCTCTGTGGTTGCTGTACCAATATAACCCAATGTAATGCCTTAATTGGACGTAAAATCCCAGTTCTAGTCATTTAACCCTTAACCCCTACATACTTATTTATAATGGACTGTTCTTTCTTTGAATTAAGACCATTCCATTTATGTGACAAAGGGGTATTTTGGGGGAAATGACTGATCAGCAGACGGACATTGTAAACCATGATCAGCCTGCGAGTTACTCGGAGGATGAGTCGTTCTTAACAGGTTAAGGGTTAATACAGGACATTGAAAACAAACTTGAAATGACAACTAATATAATATTGCCACAATAATGGATGTATCTTTGTAAATAATATATACAATTACAAATGCGTGTTTTATTTTCATAACATATCAATCTATATTTTAAGACAGGAATCCATATTTTCATCTATCTATCTTTAGAAAATGTAAAAACACACACACAAAACAAACTTAATCACATGTTCGTATTGTGCATTTCTCTGTCGAGTTCCTTGACCTTTGCTGTTGAAGTCAAGGATTTTTATTATAAATCCTTGTTTATATGCATAATTACGCAGTCGGATATTCAGTAGTCAACAACATTATATCATTGTATTCATGTGGTGGCGAAACCACGTGACCTTTTGTTCGTAATTGTAAACAAATTGCTCGATTCAGGTAGGTGTTCGGTTCATAACTTTCTTAATATTTATCGAATGTATTTAACTAAAGTGAGTTCTTTCCTCCGCCGCAAAAGATAATTCTGTGTATCTGGTACTTTCTGAGATTAGCCCTCCCAAAGTCTTGGAAACGAAAGAAATCTTTGACGTGTACATTTTGGGAGGGCTAACACCAGAAAGAGGTAACATTGTTATGGTATGTGCGTTTTATTTAAACAAAATTCGTTAAATATTAAGATAGTTATGGAGAAAACCCCTACCTGAGTCGAGTGCTTTGTTTACATTTCTTGCCGTGAAACCACAGCCCCCACCCCCACCCTACAGGAGTGAAAGAAGAGGGATAGAGAGAAGAAGAAATAGTGTTGTAATATGTATATATAAATGGAAGGCTGTAAACTAATTTCACACTCGTCTTTTTCGGAATTTTGTTTTTACCTCTTGTAATGGTCCGTGCGTAAATGACACTCAGCGGTTGGATCAGGTATACATTTTTTCTTCGTTTCTGCAACATTGGTTTACCAAAATATGCTCTACTGAGTACTGACTTGGAAATCAATCAACAATTACAAAAAAAATCCAGAAAAGACAATATTTACGAATCTGTCACGCGACATTCGCGCGACAGTTACGGAGTGCATTGACCTGCTTCGCTTATATACGTATATCATATTGACGTCATTTCGAGTTTTTCAAATTCATGATACTAGTATCGATCGAGGGCTGCGCATGATATAAATACAGCTATACGTTTACGAACATTTTTTACATAAACTATAGTTTTTCATAAATGCTGAATGTTAAATAAATATCTTACAAAACGTTCAGATGAATATAGTTCTATTTCATCAATCTCTACCCAGATGTGTGTGCAAGGAACGATAACTCTGCTTGGAGATTGCTAGTTCGTTACAATATATAAAATGTGACCTTGACCTGTAAATGTAAACACACTCGAGAACAACGGGGAAATTAAATTAGATTCAATGCACCCCGTAACTGTCGCGTGAGTGTCGCGTGACGGATTCGTACATATTGTCTTTTCTGTGCACACCTCCTTCTGTATGGGATATTTTGTAATTGTTGATGAAATTTCCAAGTCAATAGAGCATATTTTGGTAAATCAATGTTACAAAAACGAAGAAAAAATGTATACCTGATCCAATCGCTGAGTGACAATTACATACCTAATAGCGTGTAATTGTATTATATATTTTCACTGCATATGGAGGAGAATGGTTGCCCTATAACTAACCAAAACGGAAAATAAACTGGCATTACTAGGGTGAACTTAAATTTACTTGTAAGATATATATATATACCAAGACGACAAAACCAAAAGCAACAACAAGAAAGAATATCCGAATTTTGATATTTGTTTTTGGTACATGCATATTGTATTATCAAACACGTTTTGATAAACAGATATAACGATGGACCCCGATGTTTCCATTTCTTCCGACGGCGGGAGATTGACCCTACATTCTATCATTCTATATTGAACAAAATAAGTTTAGCACGACTTTTCAGGGATATAGATTTTATCATATGAACATTGATATAACTGTTTGAAGCTTTGATAAATGCTAGGTAAGGATGTGATTTTCAAAAAAAAAATGTGTTATTTTATTATTTTCCAAGCGAAGTATTAAAATTATCTCCCATTTCATAATAAAAAATGAATTATTTCGTTACTCAAACGTATGTTTGGCATTGACACGAAATTCTCATTCTGTCGTTTATAAAAAAAATAAAAGTGTGTGCAGAAAATATCGTTCTTCTCATGTAAAAATATTCAAAAGTTCGTAATTTTAAAATTATCTCCCTTTCCATTGAAATTATAACGATTTTCGATAACTTTCAACGTATTTGCTTCATTTTTATCACCGACTTTGTTTAAAAATGACTTTATAGCATTATCAATTGATTTATTTTACTTCATCATTGACTCCGAACATAAGCGGCTTCGTATCTCGTCTATGGAACAGACATACATTTTATGTGTTAAATTTATTTTGCTCATTATATAACTAACTATACATGTGTTTGAACGTGGTGTAAACCAATACTCATAAAGTATTAGTATTTATCATGCAACTAATGTTTCTACTATACAAATACAGCTACTGTCTACTAACCTAATATTTTCCACCAACTGCTGTTTTATGCTAGTGGCTGCACGCGCTATTATAAGTCAGGAATCGCTCATTTAAACTACAAATATACACAATATGTTTTATGCTTATCAATTTAGAAATGCAATAATTATCAAAAAGTATTTTGCATTTATTATCGATATTGAATATACTTAAACGCCGAAAACTATTTTTGACAAAGTTACTTCCCCGACAAACTATCCTCCATTTGTATTTTGACGGCAGCAGACGTAAACTGTACATTTCCATTGTTTTTCAGGTAAATTATGTCATTTGAAACAGTTGCATGATTAAGCAATTACATGGTTAGTAACTTAGAATTTCAGTTGTATTTTTGCTCATGTCGAAAAGTGATAAATACTCGCCAGAGGCTCGCATTTATCACTTTTCTTACACTCGCCAAAATACAGCTGAACTAAGTTACTAACCATGTAATTCTTATGTATTAGCAAATCATTGTCTTGTGCATTGTAACTAGGATATACGTTTTCATAAACAGATATTGACGAGGGATTCCGTCACCGTAGCTGTTGACGCAGTAATTTACGCCCGAATATTTGATGCAACCCTTTCCATTATTAACGTGGAGAATGCACAAGCATCCACCAGACTTCTGGCGGCGACCACATTGAGGAACGTACTGGGAACTAAAAACCTTACCGAGATTCTTAGTGACAGAGAGCATATTGCTCATAACATGCAGGTATTATTTAACATTACATGCTTATATTATTCCATCTCTCTACATATCCTAGATTCTAACAAAAGATTCGGTAACCGTGGCCGTGGACGGCGTCATTTATGTCCGTGTTTTTGACGCTGTAATGTGCACCATTAACGTCGAAGACGCGCACAAGTCAACTAAGCTTTTGGCCGCAACAACATTGAGGAACGTTCTTGGAACAAAAAATCTGACAGAAATCCTCAGTGACAGAGAGAGTATCGCACATACCATGCAGGTATGATACTAGTATATAATTACCCGTACCTACCTGTGAGATTCCTAGCTCGTATGGTTGTATATTCTGTATTTACCAGAGAGCTATGACGCGCCCCTCACCCTTTTCACCCCACCTCCACAAACTCTTTTTTTTCAATGAAAGTTGATTATGCGGCACGACTACATCCGCACTTCCCGACAAAGGTTCTGAAGCTACTAGTATCACACAATGCATTAACAACCGCCGTATTGCAATTGAGGTATGCAACCACCAATTATGTTCCCCATAGATACCAATGTTGATGTGCCACATATTAACGATTTGCTGCAACTTCCATCTCAAATATGGATAATGCAGCAGTGTAATTTTCATAGAAAAAATAATTTTCCACTTGAAAAACACCAGAAAAGGTGGGATCACAAGACATGTAAGAAAGTTCTTGTTTGTTTACTAAACAGGTCAAGAGTACAGCTGTTTTCAGTGATGGTTGCTCACAAAGTGTAAGCATAGAGTCGAAATTTCGAAAATGTTCATCAGTGATCCAGTAAAATCTATTAATACGCTTCTTATACATACAACCACAAAATCGAACAGAAATGGGCATTTCGCCCCTACTTAGAATGCACATTTTCATAAAAAAGGAGGGATTGCTTTTTATTATAGGAACTACATTGGACGACACCTCGGAGGTTTACATGTAATTAGTGGTGGTAAACCTTGACATAAACTTAAATACCACACATACATGCATAAAAGTAGGATATTCAACACGGAACGAGATGCCAGACGAGAGCGAGATATTTCGAAAAAAATACATTGAACTGTCAGAAAACATAGTCGTTACAAAAAATTGCTATATCGGTGTGATTTTTCTTCTCTTTGGTGATTGTTGGTATGTTTATTCAATTGAAAAAAGGGCAGTTGTTTATGCAAACATTGCGTGATGTTTTCATGCGGATGGAATCCTGCTGCATACTTCACCTACTTTATAATGGGGGCGCATCATACCTTTATGCAGGAACTATGTTTGTCACAGCTAGATGCAAGATGCCATTGGAGCGCGATCTCAGGAAATAAAGTTGGTCACGAGGTCTCCGGAAACAAAGTTGGCGACGGTCGGCCATCTTAATAGTTGGATTATTTTGGAGGAAAATTATGTTATCCTTACCTAAACTATTGACAATCATTTCCGCAAAAGGTACATTTCAGGTATTATCAATGTCACGATATCAGTGCATTTTATTCTGTCTGTGTTATGTATGTATGGCGTTTAACGTTGTTTTTTAACACTATTTTATATCAGGACGTTGTCTACTTATAGCATTGAGCATTGAGTTCAATGCTAAACTTTATAGTGCTGCCACTGAAATACGACGCCGTAGACACAGAGCGTGACACCACCACGCCGTAGACACAGAGCGTGACACCGAGCCCAGGGACATTATACTGACACCGGGCCGACTAGTTGTGTCATGTACCAGCTATTTATGTACCAACCATTTATGTGATGAACGTCAATTTGATTTGTTTGAATGGTGTTTTACGTCATTTTCAGCATGTTAGGCCTTCAATGACGGTCGATTTTTAGGTGGTTGAGGCAGACCACCCCATTTTTCCTGGATATAACTAGTACTGTTCATCTTACCACAATGAATGTTGTTACCCATGGCCAGTAACTCTGACTTTCGTTTCGGCAGAGTTATACCCCTTTTCATAAAGCCTTACCAAACTGGCATAACTTAAACAGTATTTGACCTATGTTCATGAAACTTCGCAAACATATTCAGTTTACCCGCAAGGAATGAGATTTCACATGGACAATAACTCTTACTTTCATTTCGACAGAGTTCTACCCATTTTTATAAAACTTTTTAACATAAAAACTTACCAAACTCATAAATGGCCATAACTTGAAAAGTATGTGACCTATTTTCATAAAACTTCACACACATCTTCATCTTACCCCAAATATGCCGAGGCTTCAATAGAGTTACACGTCGAGTACAAAGTACAACAACGTGTAACTCTATTGAAGCCTCTGCAAAATGCACTGACGCATAGCGGTGAACGCATGCACGTGTACCATTAGTATGTTAGTAAAAGATGGTCAAAGGGAGACTATAAACATAACCCATTACTTATAAGGACCCGATGCTAAGGATTTATTTGATATATTGTGGCTAAGGAACAACATACAATTGTCTTTTGTAAATATATTTATTTCGACCCACATCGAAAACATAGAATAACGAAAGGCTTATTGAGCTTATTGAGCCGGTCACATATTCGGCCACTCCGGAAAAGAGAACGGAAGAAGCATATTCCGATGAAGAAGCTTTATCTTCGAATGAGGAGCATTTTCGGCTTGTACCTCAAACACAGGAATGTCTAGGATCGGTTGCCGGCGGGCAACATATGGCTGGACGTCCCAAGTATCGGCCAGCTTTTGTTTTCCCTTAAGGCCAACCTTTCGTATAAGTACACGATCACCGGGTTGCAAAACGGCCTCTCTAACCTTCTGATCGTAGTACTTATTTTGCTTTTGACCCGCTTTCATGGCTTCTTGAGATGCTTTGTCGTATGCATATGCCAGCCTTGACTTGTTTGTCGCAGTAGTCTAGATGACTGGTACGCTTCCCCTCGTCCGATGGTAAACCAAGGTATGCATCGATAGCAAGTCGTGGATGTCTACCAAACATGAGATAGAATGGAGAGTAGTTGGTACTCTCGTGCTTAGCAGCATTGTATGCATGTGTCAGGGTTGAAACGTGCGACTTCCAATCTGCTTTCTGCTGATCATCCATTGTACCCATCATGTTTAGTAGTGTCTTGTTGAAACGTTCAACCATTCCGTTTCCCTGTGAATGGTAAGGGGTTGTTCTGCTTTTCTTTATGCCTGTTATATCGCACAGTTTCTTTATGACTTTTCCTTCGAAGCACTGTCCCTTATCGCTATGAAGTCTTGCCGGGAAACCGTAATGCACAAAAAAGTTTTCATACAATACGCGGGCTGTAGTAGCTGCTGTTTGGTTTCTTGTCGGAATGGCTTGTGCATACCTTGAAAAGTGGTCCGTTATTACGAGGATGTTTTCGTACCCGCCTTTTGAGCGTTCCAAAGAGAGGTAATCGACACACACAAGTTCCATTGGCGCATTGGATGTAGTATTTACCAGCTCTGTAGCTTTTGATGGAGTAACCTTTCTCCGAATGCATCTTCCACACATCTGTACCTTGGTCTTGATAAACTTGTCCATACCAGACCAGTAAAAGCGTTGCTTTATGAGAAATAAGCTGCGATCCCTTCCCTGGTGGCCAAGGTCATTATGATATGCGTTGAATATGATATATCTAAGAGATTCTGGTAACATAAGTTGTTGGTATTCCTCACCATTAACTATGCCATGGTGGTAGAGTACCCCTTTCTGAATAGACAACTTGTCCCAAGTTCCGAGATATCTAGCATCAATAGCATGTGCATCCAGTTGCGTCTCTGTCGGTTTCTGGCTGTCTACGACACCCTTGACAATGTAACCAATGTCATGATCAATGGATTGTGCTTTGATCCAGTCTTGTAACGTCAACGATGTCCCACTCACGATGTCCTCTGATAGCGGATCCTCCTGAGCTGCTACTATATCATCCGACCCGGTACTAACCAGATTCTCTACAAATGAGAACTCTGCTGAGGTTGCATTAATGACCTGAAAAATAGCTTTCTCATATATGGAAATATGCACTGTTCAAAAGAATCAGAAGAAGGCGACTTTCGTCTCGATAGTCCATCTGCATCGCCATTACTTGTCCCGCATAGTCCATCTGCATCGCCATTACTTGTCCCGCATCTGTACTTTATGCTGAATATATTTGGACAAAATATTGACCTATGGTCATGAATCTTCTTTATCGTCAATATCCAATGCATTGTTATGCCCCTTTTCATAAACGTTAACGATTAATAAAATCTGCCCCATAATTCACGAAGGATTGCACCTCCCTTCTTCAAACGATATAGTTAGCACCCTTCTAGTTTATCATTACCAACCTTCCAATGCACACTATTGTTGGTACTAGACCAACGGAAACATAATGTAAATAATGTAAATAATGTAAATATTAGGAAGGTAAGTCACATGATTGGATGCTTCTTCGACTCCTCAAAGAAGACATGTCTTTTTCGTCGTTGGTTCCGATACATGTGTTATAATATATTGACCAAAGTTCAACTATAATTCATTTAAATGCTACTGTCCATTTCAGTCGACGCTGGACGAGGCTACTGATCCATGGGGTGTGAAGGTCGAGCGAGTGGAAGTGTAAGTATGTTTAATGTTTCACAAAGGGAAGATTGTTCAAATACAAGACAGAGCTGATATTGTTTGTTTCCACCGTGAATACTTTTAACAGACATAGTGTGGGCAGTTAGGCTGTTTATGTCACTTGATCTCAAGGCTAAAGTAAAGCATTCCCATCAGTTTGTGTCCATCTTGGTCTGTTCGCCAGTCTGCCTGTCCATCTACACATTCTTTTAACGGAATATTGTCATAAACTCCTAGTCCTGTTTTGACCAAGCTTCACATGACTCATCGTCATATCAGTACCTTTCAAAGTTGTACAGATTAGGTCATGCAACATCCAAGATGGCAGCCGTTACTGTAACTGATATATAACTTAACGGCAATATTCTCTTTTATTGATTTGTGTTTTTTTTTACAATAAATACGTTTGTCTGCTTGTTTTTTTTTCAGACGTCAGTAAAATATTCTCTATGATTGACTATTTATCTTACAGCAAAGACGTGCGCCTGCCTGTCCAGATGCAGAGAGCTATGGCCGCCGAGGCTGAGGCAACCCGGGAAGCCAGGGCTAAGGTAATTACACATATACTATCATTTTGAAGCAGGTGTGGCTCAGTGGGCAAAACGGACGGCCCGTAGTTTAGTCCGTCGGAAAGCGACGTAAACGGGATGGTCCCGTGTATCAGTGTCTCTTCTCAGAGCGCGTTAAAGAACCATAGAAATCACTGGCACTGTTTTAATTGCGTAGAGCAGCTAGGATAGGTACACTACCCGATAATGTGTACTGTTGGCAGGGGCGTAGCGTGGCATACTCATTTACTCCCGGGAGTAACTTGGAAAAATAAAACTACAAAAATAAAAATCCTAAACATAACAATCAGAGGGTGGTGGGGTTAGGGTGGACAATTTATTTTTGCGAGTATAACATGTCTATATTCCTGACAAATATCGCTTATAAGAGCACCATTTTGGTCCAAGATGAAATAAAATCGGGAACCCACCTTCTGAGAGGGAGACACCTCCTTCTAGGCCCTCCCCATTCGCACCTCATATTTGTAGGAGTATGTTGAAAACAGGCCACGCTATGCCCCTGGTTGGTATTTACTATACTTACCTGGGTTACTGTCTGTATACACTATATTGCGGCCATGGTCATCTGTGTATACCGACATTTTCTTTACAGATCATTGCAGCAGAAGGTGAAATGAAAGCTTCACGCCACTTGAAGGAAGCCGCTGACGTGATGAGCGAATCTCCACAAGCACTTCAGCTCCGGTACCTGCAGACGCTTAACTCCATCGCCGCCGAGAGGAACTCGACCATCATCTTCCCACTTCCGATGGACATGTTATCGTTGATGGCGAAGAAGTGAGATGCAACGTAGCGAGGATGAAGAACGAGATGGCGATCTTCAGGAAAATACAAAAGAAACACTAAATATATAAAACAGAGGGTGTCGAAAATATAAAAGTGTCATACTGTTATGGAATAGAGCTAATATGTAAGCACGCATCAGTATCGAACATGTTTAACTTAATATGATATTACTGGAACAGCTGTTACTATTACTGGAACAGCGGACCAAATCATGCCTTATCACATTAATTTACTATTTCAACTTATTATAGATCCTGTTTCGTATAGACTGAAATCCGCATAGATTAGTCGTTTGATACATAGATTGTATGTTTTCTCTAAATAGGCTGTTAAGGTTAAGGTTCTTAAACAAATCCAGCAATTATATATTTACATTGCTGTTTAAAAATGCATGTGTTTAAAAAAATCAAAAACTGCGTGATGGTTTATATTAAAGGTCTCTAGCATCCTTCTAGGAGGTTTTCGTATATATACATGTATATATATCGCATGACTATATTGTTATTGAATTTATGCTTGATATTAAACGCGAAACAGATCATTGTTTGATGGATTGTCAACAGTTACAGACCAACATGTATAATTCCACGTCGACCCGTTATACTTAGCTGTCTTCATTCATTTAATGGCCGAAACAATGTACATGTTGCATTGATTTTAAATTTAAATGTCATGTCATTCATTTCACAATTTTAACATGACAATGTTTGAAAAATCTAACAAATACATCAACAATGTGATATAAACCAAAAATGGCACTTTTAAATTAGTGAAAATGCTTTTTTTTACAAAAAGAAATGAGAATTATTTACTGACCGCCATTATGTGACTACCCTACCCCATGCGGACACTTCCTGTGATGCAATGGGTGTGCTGCACCTTCAAACGAACCATCTTTTCTGTATAATAATTGTGTATAAATATATATCTTATGCTGATATGGTTTTGAACACCGGTCACCCTAAACTCAGAAACAGAAAACTGTCCCATCGGAAAAGCGTTCTTTAAACATTTAAGCGGATAATATTTCCAGTAAGGAAACCTTATAAAGTGACATCACAATTGTGAATGTATTATGAGGAGACCTGTATCTTTCCTCGACCAAAACACTTATCGCAAATATAAATACTAAGTAAGAGAAAAACAGTGAACAAACAAACATTTTTTAGAACAAAAGTTATCCCAAAAACTCACTTAAGAAAGAAATGCCATTTTTCAAACGTAAATGATATAGTATGAAGTATACCAGAGCACGTGTTATCACTATATACCAGAGCACGTGTTATCACTATATACCAGAGCACGTGTTATCACTATGTGATCGAATTTATTCGCGCCATGATGTAGTTCATACTTTCATGAACGATCATAAAATGAGAGTGATATTATTTTTCATTTCCAAACATATTTATTATTTGTTTATATATTACTCAAACCCTATCTGCCTACGTGCGTGCTTGAATGTAGTATATGTTGGATGGGTTCATGAACCTAAATGTTATCACTTGCTTGCACATTTATCAGGTCGATTTTGATCAAAATAGCATATTTTAAGTGGTGCAGTTAATTTATTCTTGTTTAATTATAACGATAAATGAAGGGTAAATTACCACTATCTGTAAAAACATATATTTTAAAAAACATGTTATAATTTTGTTACGAATCTTGTTGACCTAATCTGTTTCACAATATATACTTAAGGCCAAACGATTTGCACGGTTCATAAAATATAACAAAATTCCTTCTAAACGTACTCAAATTTAATATTTACGATCGTATGTATCGAACCGTGAAATGATCAGTTATATTGAAAACCGGGTGACAATGTTTAAGGCGATTGCTTTGGATTACGACAGCTAATGATGAATGTCAAAATTGAAACCATTTGAAAAATATGATAATATAAAGAACCGTGCAGATCTTTTGGCCTTAAGTATATTTTATGAACCGTGCAAATCGTTTGGCCTTAAGTGTCTTTTATGAACCGTGCAAATATTGTGACCTTAAGTATAGTTTGTATCAATATAAGAACAGAACACTGCTTTATTAACTCAAATCACAACAGTGATACACGAGTATACAGTTCATAGTTGTTTTAACAATTTACATGACATGGTGTTAGTAATCTAGATTGTAGGTGGAGGCCATGAGAATCTGGGTCCGCACCTCGCACAGATGTCGTGTCAGTAGAGACGTTTTAAATTCCTAATTAAAATTCTATACAAATACATCGATACACGCTGTCAATAACTTTCACGCCACATTAATAATAAAAAAAGTTCATTCAAAACCTTTTCGGAACTTCTTAATGTGAACAGATAATAATATTAGTCATGAAGTTATACATTATTGAGTCAAAGTCCTGGACTATGCTGGTTTATTAGATAAAACAGATATTTAGATATTTGTTGAAAGGTGTTCATACATGTTGGTAAACGGTAAAAGTAAACGAAAATGTGGTTTATGCATTAAATTAACTTACTATATAGGGGTATAATGTTGTCCTTTATAGAAAGTAAATATTTGCGTCTAGTACCTCATTTACAAATAACTCTTATTGTTCTATGGTTACCGTAAATATGTAATATATATGTCATGCATGTTGTTTAACGTTCAATTTGTCCGTTGTATAAACATGTTCTGTCTGTATTCTGTTGTATAAACATGTTTTATTGGCTCTCAAAATGGGAAGAAATAAAATATCTATCTATTCACCTTAAATCTTTTTTCTTTAAATGTCGAAATATCGCTACTTGTAATTTACTGTCATGTAAATCCAAATCAGGAACTTCAGAATTTAGACATTCTTGACCCATTATATTTTTAAATACTTTGATGTGTGTGAGCATTAGATTTTGTACATTTTGCTGTATATATTAGATATTGTTGATTATATGTATTCGTTACAATATCCTATTACACTATCAAGCTGCACGGGTTCTCTACGTTTACTAAGGGGCCGCGTGGCCCGGTGTATAGCACGCTTGACTATGAATCCAAAGATTGCGGGTTCGAGCATCACTGACGTCACTGCATGGGTTACTGCGGTGTGTCCTTATAGGCAACACGCTTCCCCTCTTTGTCAGTCGGATGTGGACCTAAACCAGAATGTCCGGTATACTGGAGTATATATTCCGAGCACGTTAGCGAATCGCAGAAATCTGCTTGATAGCAAGAGTAGAACAGGATTTCTGTATTCGCGTGTATCATTCTCCTCCCTGGGGAAGATTGAATTAACCTAACAATATATTGATGAGCTGTTAAAAAATGCTTAATTTATATGGTTACTGCCTGTAATTACGTTAAGGTAACAATTTCGCTAAAGCTAACAACCTCCGTTACAATAACACGTTGCTACCTTTAACGTTAAGTCTGTTACTTTTTACAGAGGAGTGTTACCTTTAACATTGTTACGCTGACACATACTGCTAACCAGGTTATATATAAAGTATAATACGGCCAGCAATACATCTGAGCAAATGAACAATTTATAGTACTTATCAACAAAACGTTGTTATAAAATACTTATTGCAAATTGCCTTTACTTAGCTTTTAATACAACATTTTGATATGTGTAATGTTGAACTTTTAATTTGAATGTCTTTATTTCTGTTATGAAATCAAAACAATAAAGTATTTACCTTTTATAATGTAGTTTGTTTCCGTTTCATTGCCATGTAGTTTGTTTCTATTCCATCGCAAAGTAGTTTGTTTTTGTTTCATTGTCAAGTAGTTTGTTCTGTTCCATTGTCATGTAGTTTGTTTCTGTTTCAACCAGGTAGTTTGTTTCATTGACAAGTAGTTTGTTTCTGTTCCGTTGCCATGCAGTGAGTGTCCACCGACCGAATAGTTCGGCGGATATAGCTATTACCCAGGCTTCCATAGAGACAAATTTAAATCAACCCGTTGACTAAACCACGTGAGCTTTTCACAACTAGTCAGTACCTGACCTAAGACTTTGGCGTATTGAATTCTAAACACTATACATTTAAAGCATGTTTAACTTTGTATTGATGTATCATATTACTATGACTGCGAATCCAATGCAAACGACAGACGAATACCGTCTATCACTGCCATCATCTGGGCACCGTCTATCAAAACGCCATCATCAGCCGGGCACCGTTTATGATTGCCATCATCAGCCGGGCACCGTCTATCACAACGCCATCATCAGCCTGGCACCGTCTATCACAACGCCGTCAGCAGTCGGGCACCGTCTATCACATCGCCATCAACAGCCTGGCACCGTATATCACAACGTTATCATCAGCCGGGCACCGTCTATCACAACGCCATCATCAGCTGGGCACCGTCTATCACAACGTTATCATCACCCGGGCACCGTCTATCACAACGCCATCATCAGCTGGGCACCGTCCATCACAACGCCATCATCACCCGGGCACCGTCTATCACTGCAAGAATCAGCCGGACACCTTCCATCACTACCATAATCAGTCGGGCACCGTCTATCACTACCATTACAATCGGGCACCGTCTGTTTCTGCCACCATCAGCCGGGCACCGTCTACCACTACCATCATCAGTTGGGCACCTTCTATCACTACCATCATTAGCCGGGAACGTCTATCACTGCCATCATCAGTCGGGCACCGTCTATCGCTGCCATTACAGTCGGGCACCGTTTTTTTCTGCCATCATCAGTCGGGCATCGTCTATCACTGTCATCGTCATCCGGGCACCGTCTATCAATACTATCGTCATCCAGGCACCGTCTATCACTACCATCATCAGCCGGGCACCGTCCATCACTACCATCCTTAGCCGGACACCGTCTATTTCTGACATCATCAGCCGGGCACCATCTACCTCTACCATCATCAGTCGGGCACCGTCTATCGCTGCCATTACAGTCGGGCACCGTTTTTTCTGCCATCATCAGTCGGGCATCGTCTATCACTGTCATCGTCATCCGGGCACCGTCTATCAATACCATCGTCATCCAGGCACCGTCTATCACTAACATCATCAGCCGGGAACCGTCCATCACTACCATTCTTAGCCGGACATATATCAACAAGTTTTTTTAACCTTTTAGCACGTTTGACTCGGAGGGTTTAAGTCTCACTGACACCATTGGGTTACACTGACACCACTGGGTTACAGTGACACCACTGGGTCACTGACACCACTGGGTTACACAGACACCACTGGGTCACTGACACCACTGGGTTACACTGCCACCACTGGGTTGCAGTGACACCCTGACACCACTGGGTTACTGACACCACTGGGTTACAGCTACACCACTGGGTTACAATGACACCACTGGGTCACTGACACCACTGGGTTACAGTGGCACCACTGGGTTACACTGACACCACTGGGTTACACTGACACCACTGGGTTACAGTGACACCACTGGGCTACAGTGGCACCACTGGGTCACTGACACCACTGGGTTACACTGACACCTCTGCGTCACTGACACCACTGGGCTACAGTGACACCACTGGGTTACACTGACACCACTGGGCTACAGTGACACCAATGGGTTACACTGACACCACTGGGCTACAGTGACACCACTGGGTTACACTGACACCACTGGGCTACACTGACACCTCTGGGTTACACTGACACCATTGGGCTACACTTACACCACTGGGATACATTGACACCACTGGGCTACACTTACACCACTGGGATACATTGACACCGAGTCCGTAGACAAGACATTTCCCCTAGTTGGGTAGAGGCGTAACCCGGGCGGTCCTGTGTATCAGTGTGTATCCGCGGATTACGTTAACAAACTAGAAGTTTATTCGATAGTAAAAGTAGAGCAGGTTTCTCGGATTTGACTCTGAATCAAATGATCATGGGTTTAAGTCTCACTGACACCACTGGGTTACACATACACCACTGGGTCACTGACACCACTGGGTTACAGTGACACCACTGGGTCACTGACACCACTGGGTTACACAGACACCACTGGGTCACTGACACCACTGGGTTACACTGCCACCACTGGGTTGCAGTGACACCCTGACACCACTGGGTCACTGACACCACTGGGTTACGCTGACACCACTTAGCTACAGTGACACCACTGGGTTACACTGACACCACTGGGTCACTGACACCACTGGGCTACACAGACACCACTGGGTTACACTGACACCTCTGGGTTACACTGACACCACTGGGTTACACTGGCACCACTGGGTCACTGACACCACAGGGTTTCCCCTAGTAGGGTAGAGTCGTAACACGGACGGTCCTGTGTATCGGTGTGTATCCGCGGAGTACGTTAACAAACTAGAAGTTTATTCGATAGTAAAAGTAGAGCAGGTTTCTCGGATTCTCCTCTCACTGAGACGTCTCGAAATAACAAATAAACAGAGCAATGAAGAGCTGAAAAACAACACTTCAATAATAGCGTCTCTCCTCCCTTCTAATCCACCCAGCTGGACGCCCTGTAGCAACGCAATACGCAATTTTGCCGCACTACGCCAGCAAGTTCAGTAGTCCGGCAAAATTGCGTAGTCAACAAAGTTGCGTATTGCGCCGATAGTTGCGAAGTGTATTGTGATGCCACCGCACTTCGCAACTGGCCGTTCACACTTCGCAACTGGTCGTCCGCACTTCGCAACTGGTCGTCCGCACTTCGCAACTGGCGTACACACAACGCCATAATGGAATAGTGAATGCCTGCATCATAGAGCGATATCGTTTAGGTTAAAGATTAGTGATTGTTTCGGCGCGAAAGTTGATTGGTTTTTAAGTCATACCTCGTCATTATTGAGATGAAATATAGTGAATATTATTTAAATCCTGCTGCCTGAGTATGTACCTTCATTAAGGAACCGTGACTAACTGTTCTCTTAACAAATTCATGACAACATTGTATTTACCTTATTGAACGACCACCTTACAGTCCAAACGTCTATCATATTCTATAGCATCGAAAGAAGTGCCAAAGATGCAACGTATGCTTAAAACTAGTGTACTCACCTTACGCATTCGATTTTAATACGTTTTTGGAATTTATATTTCTTGCATTTTCGGCAGAATATATATTAAAAGTGCAATATATATTAAAACGTTTTGAAAATATCTTTATTATTGACAACTGGCGAGACATGTTTTCCAGTATTTAAGCATCTAAATACGAGCCTTTTTAGTCATAATCCCCAAGCATGAACCTTTTAATTTTGAGAAAAATATGTACAAATAAGGAAGAAAATACCTAAAATGACGGAATAGATCAAATGCCCAAAGAAACTACACCAAATAGTACCAAAGGAAATGTAAGGATTGGTAGACGTTTATATATTGACGAACAAAGTTTTCTGTTTCGTGTAACCTATATTACACTGTTCTGCATATCTGTTCTATTCAACTGAAAAATATGGCAGACCACAGACCTAATAACGAATAGATTGGACACTATGAAAATTGTGTAAATTTCACAAAATATTTCCCAACTTTAAACACACATATCATGAAGAGTTTTATAGATACAAGTTTCATTCAAGCCAAATACCATCACAAATTTAATTTTCTTTCCAATGATAGTATTTTGTTTTCTCTTACATAGAGAGCAAAAAAGGAGTTTGATGGAAACTTTGACTATGCCAAAACATTATTTTTTAAGAGAAAAGCGAAAAATGATGACATTTTAAACTTTAAACTTTTTTTTATACAATTTCTTAACATAAATTATTATAATACCATTTTGCTATTCACTATGAATCTTTTGAATGTATTCTCATCAAAATCGGTGAATAATTGAGAGAGAAGATAGAAGGAAAAGTTAAGGTGCCACGTGATATTTTGGTTAGATAGGAAGTTTCCAATCTGTTTATTAATATGTCTGTGGGCAGACTCAAGTTTTTTAGATACCGAGCTAATCGTCCTATCAAAATTTCAGTGTATAACCAGTTTCAATTCAGAATGGTCATAATTCCAGGAAATTTCAACTTTTCCTTGCAGTAGTAGTTGATCCGGAGTGGGTGGGATTGTTGTGGGGGCTAACAGCAGTAAAACGGGTAAAACCCGCGCCGAAAGTAATAACCCCGGCGTTGCGACGCCAATAACGGATGTAGCCCCAACCCGCCCACCCCCTCAGAAAAAAACACGCTTTCACCCGACGCCATTTGTTGTATTCCGCACCAACGGAATATGATGAAAGATAAAGAAAGGGTAACGATTTGAAATTTAGATTTGTTCTGCGTAATTTTACCATATATTTTAATTCAATATTTCCATAATAATTATTATGGATTGATCTCAACAATAAGGAATATTTTCAAACAATTATTTTGAACTCTGTGAGAAAAACACGTTTGGGATACACTGCGACATCTTCATTCTTCGAAGCTTAAGTCTAACTAATAAATATCTAGGTATCCATATGTGTCAATGATCGTTATTTAAATTTAAATGAAATATGTTAAATTGCCAACTCCAGTTTCATTTATCCAAAGACGTTCTGAATTACCCACTTAATCCGGTTATGAATAATTCAACTTTGTGATGACCTATCAAATAGACACTGTCAGTGTGTGTAAGTAATTGAAAAGGTCACTCCATGCTTCATGCTTTCTTAATGCTGTTTATGTATACTCGACACATGGAAACTGATACACACAAGGCAAAACGGAATACTCCAAATGAATATTGTAAAGATGTATGATTTATATAGAGTTTACGATTTGATGTAATTCAAATGAATATTGTAAATACACTGAACACAATTTCTAAGTATCAACTTTTGTATCTTAACTAATTTTCTTATTTTAAATATATTTTAGAATAGATATATGATAAGTATTTTGTTTTGACTCATAGTTTGTAAAACATTTAGTTTTTGTTTAAATTGTTACATCTTTTGAGAGTTACCCTCCCTTTATATGAAAACATGAAATGTACTGATAAAACACATAACATGAGTCAAAGATCGCTTAAAGATATAAACTTCTTAAAATTGTTATGAAATAATAGATAAAAACATAAAGATTTGAACCATTTATCGCAGATTTTCCGTCTATAAAAAATTTAAATATGGACACTCTTAAATTACCTCCCTTTAAATTGAATATTGTTTGAAATTCAAGTAACTGTAATTCAGCGTTAACATTAAATATTTCGAAACAAATATTTTCAAACGCATTTGTAGTGGTTAGTAAAAATGATGTCAAAACAATTTTAACTGGCATATTTTAGAATTAGGATCATCGAAAGCTTCACTAATTCGAAGTACTTAATAAAATCCTATATACCCAGTTGTATAAGTGTTATAATTTATTTCTAAGAAAACACATTGACTTAAAAGTTTTAAAATATGTTCATGCAATCAGAGCAGACGATTTAAACTCGTTATTTTGCAGTTTAACCGTATCTCTAATCAAGCTCAAAATACACAAAACACAATGAGAATATGATTGACATATTCTTAGATTGGTACTTAGCAATTTGGTTTAGTGTATGTAGGAGTTATTTGTATGTGTTCGCATGGTCAGTACATATATTGTTAACGATGCTATAGAAAATATCATATCCCTGTTGTTCGACGTCTATTTACAAAATATATATAAATCATAATGTCAAAATAACGTACGATAAATGTACCTATTTCAAGGGATAAAGAAAGATACAAATATCGGACAGGGAAAAAGCAACATTTAAGGATGACAGTCAACCACAAAACACAAAAACAAACACGCAAACAGACATACGAGAAGGCAAAAGTAATAAAAAAATGTAAACGACATCACAAACGCGAAAGGATTGACAATAGGGCTACCGCCTTCGAACGGTCAGTGGCAACAAAGGCCACTGGGGGTCTAAACCGCTTCTAGGGGGCACCAAACCTCACACTTACCCTACTGTCATCCCATTAAAACAGGACAGCGTAAATTAAGAAATCCCCGCCATGATCTAATCTCTAACCAACAAGGCAGCATCAATAGGCAATATAAGTAAAACACAAATATGCTCGTGTAAATATAATACAAAACAACAACAATAGCCTAGAAATCCACAATGAAGGTACTCAATGACTTGGCAGAAGTCAGAGCAACAAGAGAATAAACCATTAAGGGCACGACAAGAAAGATCATAGACAAACATCAAACGCCACCGTCCCATTGGGCTTTAGGTAGGCGTCATCATAGGGTCCACAGTCTGTCCGGTCATCGTACAATTAAAGGGGAAAGCATAATGGTGAACTGTAAAAGGGTCCACCACCAAGTATGCAGTACGTTGCAAAATGATAACCTCTTTTGCCTTACGAAGTTTATAAATCACATCACCATAGAAGTCAAGTTGTGAGAGTCCTTGTCGCAAAAGAGTGCTTAAATTACTTTTATATTTGGAAAGAAGATTAGGGTTACAATAATAAAATGTTGCAAACGTTTTACGAAGTTAATGGTAACGGTAACCCTGGTGGCGTAGCTTTTTAGTTATACAAAGATTACGAATATTAAAGACCTCAACTCGAGTACAAGCTCTTGAAAAACGAATAAGCTTAATCTGAAAGTTGTTCTCCCACTTTATATGCATTATATAACGGTGCCCAAATTTAGATAATATACAACTGAGTGGTAACTTAGTTGGTAGTTGGTAGTAATATTATTTATATATTTCCTTTTTTTTTGTCATAAACATGAAAGTACTTGTATAACTTTATATTATCACACACTATCATGAATAATCTCTTTATCTTTTCTGTCGCTTACTCGCCATAATGACTGTTAAATATGACGTATTACTATATATCCATTGCTGTTTACATATGTAAATCTTGGAATAAACATTTTTAAAATTGAAATTGAAATTGATATATAACCTGATAGGCTTTATTTTACAATCATCAAACATCACGGAATACCATCTAGAACTGTATTAATCCATGAACTTATGTACCGACCATTTTGGTTTGTCTGTGTGTGTGTGTGAGAGAGGGGTGTGTGTGGGGGGGGGGGGGGGGGGGAGGGGGGAGGGGGGGGGGGTTGGATGGTGCCTGGGATTTTTCCATAAAAAATATTCTGGCCCTTGAATTGCTGAAAAAAAATATCCTGGCTCTGACTTGAGGGAAAAATACACAGTCCCTCAAATTGTTGAAAAAGAAAATCCATCCTTCTCTCACGTTCTTGGAGAAAAAAAAATCTGGCTGTGAGTCCAATTAGAGAAAAAAAATAATCTGGCTCCCTCTTCAGTCTATGATAAATGACGTAGATCTACTCAATCAGCACAATGGATTAAACATGGAAATGTTTAACCATAACTTCTGCTCAGAAGTTTATCGAAATCGCCAGTTGAAATGCGTTTAGAAGACAGTGATAGTATTCATGGTTGTAATAAATGTGATGTATATAGATCATGGTAGTAATACATGTGGTATACATTAGTCATGGCAGTTATAAATGAGATAAATGTGGTATACACTGGCAAAGGTGGTAGTAAATGTGTTGTATAAAGTGTAATAAAGTGGTCATGGTAATAATTTGGTATACATTGGTCATGGTAGTAATGAATATAAAGTCGTGGTTATACTTAATGTGGTATACGTAAGACAGTAATAAGGCTATTATCTTTTGATAATTTGTTTTACGATCCCTCCTGCGACAAAACGAAATTAAGTATTTTATTGTTCCGTAGGGAATTTGTTGTTCATTGTTGTTGTTTTTACCTCCTCCCATAGTTTAATAGAACATTTCATTCTCTTCCTTTCAAATAGAATAATTAAACTATGCTTTACCAAATTTTTATTTTTATATTTTTCCCTACCTCCTATAGCAATTCTCTATCTTGATGGTTCGTAAAACAAATAATAAAAAATAATGGCCGAAATGTGATTGGCATTGGTCATGGTAGTATGTAAATATTGCAATCATGTGAGGGTGACAGTGAATACTTGTCAACCTTCTAATGCTATTTATTTTATTATACTGAAAAATATCTTTGAAAAAGATATTTGTTTCTACTATATATTCCTTTGAAATAAAGCATGAGAAAACATTGTCACTTCTCTCTGTTTAAACTCACTATTCTCAGCACCTAGAAATAAAGTGCGGATGGTTCTGAGTGTTCTTTCGGAATCTTAAGCTGTGAGCTGATGAGTAAACTTTTCAACTCATCTTCAGAAAGTTGTGCAAACTGTATCCGCCATTTTAGTAAATATTCACTGATTTTCATTTGCGCATGTATACATACACTTCTCAGCATAGGACATCCCAATATAAACTTGCTTTGACTTCACAATCATAAGACGGTACAAATTATTCTGGGATGACATTACAAAAAAGGCCACTCCGTGGAGACATTACAAGCGATATGAGATATTACAAAAATGGGAAATTAACAGTCTGTGGAAATTTAACATGAGTGTTTGACATGAGGTATACTATTAATAAATTCGTATCAGTGGTCATGGTAGTAATAAATGTAGTATGCATAACTCATATTAGTAATACATGGGGTATTCAGTGGTCATGATAGTAATACATGTGATATTCAGTGGTCATGGTAGTACTACATGTGATATTCAGTGGTCATGGTAGTAATACTTGTGATATACAGTGGTCATGATAGTAATACATGTAATATTCAGTGGTCATGGTAGTACTACATGTGATATTCAGTGGTCATGGTAGTAATACTTGTGATATACAGTGGTCATGGTAGTAGAAAATGTGGTAAAGAGCAGCCATGATAGTTATACATGTGATGTATTTTGGACATGTTAGTAATCAATATGGTATGCAGTGGTCATGGTTGTATTACACTTCAAGGGTCCTGGTACTTGTGCGATGGACTTTGTGAATATCATCGACAAGTAAGTGGACTTAAAACGGCCCTACCACCATTATGTATACACTGTAGCCAGTTAGTATTTCGTCTGCTTCAAGATAAGGGTTTCAGCATTCTGACCAATAACTGTTCTTGTTTTTACAGATATATATATTAATAGATATTAATATTAACATTCAAAATTTGACAGTTAGGAATAAAAGTTTTGTTCTAGAAAGTATAGAAAATAAATACATTATATAATTATTTTGATATATCTGTACAGAGTAATATTAAGTGTATTTACATGTCAAATGTTATGATTTAAAAATGCTTTTTTATTTAGAAATTTGTGATTAAACCTCTCTGAGCAGCCTAATGCATAAAATGATCAGACAAAAAGTTTATCTCGGGCCATTGTTTTGTTTATACTCAGCGCTGGCCTTTAAGAAGCAGCTTCAGCCACATGCAATGCCATGTTACAGACAAAGCTATGCGCTATATGCCAGTGTTAATAAGAATGGTATGGAACATGGTAGTCATTGCCCAGCACAAGACACTCCCCTACACCAAAAACACAACTTCCATTCAATTCATAATTTAGAAGAGCAAAAGGGGGCTTACATAGAAATCAAACAAGGACAAGCATAACTAAAGATTAAAACCAGGACATGGAGTTCCATCCACCAAATAGGGAAATATACATATTAAAATAGATACAATATTCAAAGTCAATTTTAAATAAGGTCACTGACACTTCTGTCTCACCAACCATGGTGCCAGTTCATACACATGGTCAAGTATTAGTTGTGGAGGTTAGGTGGTGGTGCGGTAAGGGTGTAGTGGGTGCGGAGAGAGAGTGGTCAGTAAACATATATACCGAATATCGAAGCAAGACCTTCAATACCCCAGAAACAATATGAATTTGAAGAGGACGGGGGAGGGGAAGTGAAGTGTTACTGAATAGGAAAAAAAAGAATTAATACAATATTTTCATTGGGGAGTCTACGGTGGAGAGTGTGTGTGTTCGGGGGTGGGGGTGGAAATGAACAAGATGCAGACATGGTAAATGAAGAAAAAACAAAAATAATCGAAAATATATTTGTCTATTTATCTGGGGTGATGGTGATGGTGGTGTAGGAGTGGGGAATGTGTGGGGTTTATGGGACTAATGACATTTACAGGCCTGTATGCAGTGAGGTTCATTGAAGCTATGAAGTTATGAAGCTGCTTTAAAAACGTTAACTGAAACTCTAAGTTGAAAACATTTTATCATCTGGTTAAAATGAAATAAAGTTATGAAACATGTGTCCTTGATGACTGATGACATTTGTCAAGCTCCTTTGGCAGATATAAGACTAGTGGGTATTGAAATAAATGAACTTGCCAACAAATGAAATAATAGAACTTCTAAGTCGAAAATAGGCTACACTGTTCTAAAATACAATACAGAAAATCTAACTTTATCCAGGAATAGGGCCATAATTTCGCTAACAGGCAATACAGAGTTATGGATTATGTGTCAACTAACACCCACGCTTTACTGAAGTTGTATTAATAATTAACAATCACCTATTGAAATACAAGGTATTGCCTAGTACTTTAAACATAATTTGAAGTCGAAAAAGGAACATAACTTTGCTTAAATGCAATACAGAGTCAATATGGAATATGTGCCTTCTATTGCCTTTGATATTCCAAGCTTTACTGACGTTTTGTTAATGTACGACTTTCAGTTGTTAAAATACACTTGTCAAAAACGAATTAAAAAAAGAAATTCAAAGTAATAAAGGGGCATGCTTTTGCTTAAATGCAATACCGAGTTATGGAACATGTGTCTACTAGTGTCCTTGATGGTACTGATGACATATTTCAAGTTCACTGACCAGTGACCCGTGGTTGCTGAAATAATTGGACTTGGTCAATAATTGAAAACCAACGTCGACGTCGACACAGTCGTTGAGTAGATCTACAACAGCTCTTCTTATTCTACGACCAGTAAAACTTAAAATAAAATAATCTGGCTTTGCAAAATACATGACGAAAAATAATAATCTGGCCAGTGTGCTGAAAGGAAAATCCCAGGTAAATTCCTGTCAACTACGATCCAGCGGGGGTGGCTTTGGCTCACATGCTGAAGGTCGTGGGCTCGATCCCCGACCGGGTCACACCAAATACTTAACTATAGCCCCATTGCTCGACGCTTATGATATAAGGGTTATGCTATGACTTGTTGTCCGATGTCTGTTTAATGTGACGGGATGAGTCATGGCATGTGTCTACAGCGTGATCCACTCCCATATGTATGCACTATTAATGCACACTGCATGTACTTGACGTATTTTAGCATATTTTCTTCCATTTTTACTAATACATTCTTACATATTGAAAATAAAGATTTGAAATCAGTATGTGTAACATCTCGTTGCGATATATTACAATATATTATAAATAAATCTCAAATCCGAGGGCTTATCTTAATCAGAAATCTCTTCATCATGCATATTTATGCACACGGCTGTTCATTTGACGAACTAACATCATTACATTGCTCATCACAGAAGCAGACCAATTCACGCAGTTTTTCTGGTCGTTAACTGCTGGTTCATAACAATAGGACCTGTGTCTTATCAATCTTATATCCACACTCTGTTGGGTATGGCACATTCAGCATAACCTCTCCAAATCAGTAACTGACATGCAAACTTGATAGATGAAGTGATGCATTATGGGTAGTTGATAATGGCGGACGTGTTTTAGAAGCTTGTGACATTCAGTCTCTATTTTCGCATTATTATAACAAGAACGGAGCCGCAAGACGACTGAAAGGATGTCTAATTCAACCAACAGACCCGACGGGCGCTACATGAACAGGTTTGAACCCTTTTCCGACGTATGGGAATCTGCAAATCGAGCTAAAAGTGCCCGACGTTTGACGGATGGGGAGTCGCCACGTCAACAAAGCCAGCGGACTTTCGAACATTTTAAAAATATTGAACTTGAACAAGTTAAGCAATTGCCTACTGATGAAACATTTAACTTTATTATTGAAGGGATGTCTAATATGGGTTTATTGAAGTTCAGGATAGACAATATCGAGTCACATTTATATGTTCATAGCGCCACGCACGAGGTCACCAACGAACGCATGCACTTACTCGAGTACAAGTCGATTGAACTTGAGACGCGGTACAGGGAACGTAACCTTATTATTACTGGGGTACGTGAAGATCGTGACGAGGACGCCGTTCAAGTTGTAAAGGACATTATTGAGAACAAATTAAGTAAAGACTCGTCAAAATTTGTTATCATTAAAGCGTTCAGATTAGGTCGCACAATTACACCAAGCGCCTCTCAAGAACGCCCTAACCCTCGAGCCCAGCACAGATACATATTAGTAGTATTAAGCCACAGTGGTGAAGCTGAGGAGCTTATGAACTCTGCGAGATTTCTCAAAGACTCTGGGATAGGATTCTCTAGAGACTACCCAAAGGAAATTAGTGACGCTAGGAAGGAGCTGTGGCCAGAGTTTAAACGATGCCGAGTACAATATGGCAAAGAAAACGTCAAACTCCTATACCCAGCAGCTCTAAAAGTCAATGGGCGCATTGTGCGCAATTTCTTTCCTGACTGGTATGATGTTCTGAGACGATCACGCTGCCCTGATGTACCAACTCGCATTTCAGATGCAATTAAAACTAAAACTGATAGTGCGAGGAATGTCTACGAGGCCCAGTTTCCAAAGGCTCCACATACTTATACAGATAGCAACAGATTCAAAGCTTCGCACCAGGCGAACCCACCTATTTCTGTAAGCACCCTTGAGGAATCTGGAATCCAGCCTAGTGCTGTGCCCTGTACTTCCGACGATGACACAACCAACCAAGCGCAGAAAGCGGCAACAAGTGGAAATAATAATAAAAATTCACGCGGTAAAACAACCTCACTTAAGGATAGTGCACGTGCCAGTGCCAGTGCCGATCCAGTTCCGCCGATTTGTGAAATGGAAGAAGACAGTGATTCTGAGTGTTTGAACAACAGTGACATGACCGCTGGATAGGCCCTGTCGGGGATAGTGTGTCATAACGATGAACATGTCAGTGCTATGATCCTACGTGGCACATGCACAAACAGTAATTCCGACTTTCTCAGTCAAAACTCTGAATTTACTCTTTTATGCAATGATTGCCTTAACTTACCAAGTACTTCTTCTAAGGATTCTGTGTACCGTGTTCATGATCAAATGAATAATATAACCTTCATGTGTGACAAATGCATTATTTTACCATGCTCATCAAATGTTTTTGTTTGTGATCATTATGGTCTAAATAAGTCATGTGATGTTATTTTAAATCATTTTGAACATACACATACCCTACTGTAAATGATGATACGCCTTTTTGTAATGGAAAAACTCATGATTATCCTAAAATAAATAGTCCGACTCTTTGCTGTGCTTTAACTTGTAAGAAAGACATACAAATGTATGTGGGTTAAAACCAGGACGAATTATTCTGAATTTATAGAGTTAATTCAACGCTTCGATGTGCTTTGCATCAGTGAAACAAAACTAGACGAGTATGATAAAATGAACGTGCCCAATTTTACGTGTTGTTTTTTCAAAACCGAGAAAAGACAAATATCTTAAAAAATCAGTGGGAGGATTCTTTGTAAAAAAAAACTCGTTAGTAAATTACATTGAAGTAATTGACTCCGAGTGTGAATATATATTTTGGTTAAAAATAAATCGATCATTATCCCTTAATCATGGCTGTACTATCGTCATTGGGGGAATATATATTCCGCCGCGTCAATCGCGCTTCTTTAATGAAGATGAGTGTTTTCATTTCCAAAACGAAGTATCAAACAAATGTACGGACTTCAAATATTGTATTTTGTTAGGGGATGCCAATGGCCATACATCTACATTGCCTGATTATACTGTGATTGACGATTTCCTTGCCGTGGGGCAGCATCATCACAAGACTTCATTTATAATGAATATATGAAAAGTACTAAAGCTGTAATGGCCCCAGTCTACTGTTCATTCTTTAACATGATTTTCAACTCGGGCATTTTACCAGACATGTGGCTTATAGGCACTATTAAACCTTTTTTTTCAAAAAAGAAGGGCTCTTCATTATACCTGAAAACTACAGGCCTATTACAATTATAAGTTGTTTAGGGAAACTGTTTACCGCCATTTTAAACGAACGACTTAATTTATTTCTTAAACAAAATAACGTTCTTGAAGAAAAGCAGGCCGGTTTCCGAGCTACTTATTCAACATCTGATCATACATATTCACACTTTAAAAATTCCTTATTGATACACTAAGACAAAAGAAAAAGAAACTGTTATGCTCATTTATCTTTAGTTTAATTAGTTTAATAATATTTTATTGCAGATATGTTACAATACATCAATTCAACATCACAATATTCATAGAATCATATACAAATGGATTGAACTACAAGTTATTACAACATTAATTACAGTTCTCTCCACATTTATCGATTTCGCTTTAGCGTTTGATCAATTATGACGTGTTGGGTTATGGAGCAAACTTTTAACAAATGGCCTAAACGGAAAACTTTTCCAAATAATTTTTAATATGTATTCTAACATTAAGTTCAATCCTCCGTGGTGCCACTGAGTTCCGTCGGTGTGTTCTTGGGCAAGACACTTTACCTTAGCCTCGTCCGTCGGATGGGGACGTAAACCGGGCGGTCCCGTGTATCGGTCTATCCTCCGAGCACGTTAAAGAACCATAGGAATCTATTCGATAATAAGAGTAGGGCAGGTTCCCGGATTCCTATGTATCCTTCCCCTCTCTCTGGGGCGGCTCTAAATAACCTATACTGTGTTGATGAGCCGTTAAACAACATTCAATTCAATTCTAACATTAAGTCTTGTGTTTCTGTAAGAGACGAATCTTCTGCTTTGTTCACCCGTAACTGTGGTGTCAGACAAGGGGAGAATTTATCGCCGATTTTATTTTCAATTTATCTTATTGATCTTGAAACATGCCTGTCAGAAGATAACCCAGGAATATCACTTAACCCTCCTAATATAGATGTTGACCTTTACCTAAAAATGTTTATTTTACTTTATGCCGATGATACAATAATCGTAAGTGATGACCCAATCTCTTTTCAGAAAACACATTAAATAATTTTAATGATTACTGTAAAAAAAATGGAAACTACAAATTAATATGAGCAAAACAAAAAGGGTTAAAGAATATAAATATCTAGGCATAACATTTTCATCTTCAGGGAGTTTCTTGAATGCCAAAAAACAAATTATAATTCAGGCAAATAAGGTCATGCATATATTATACTCTAGAATAGCCAACCTAGATCTACCTCTTGATATACAGATAAAACTATTCGATCAAACCATCCTGCCTATCCTCACATATAACTGCGAGGTATGGGGATTCGATAATAATGATATAATTGAAAAGGTTCATACCGATTTCCTCAGAAAAATTACAAAATAAAAGTACCCCACTTTACATGTTATATGATGAACTTGGGCGTAACTCCGTTGACATAACTATTAAATTCAGAATGGTGAAATTTTGGGGCAAAATACTTTCATCTAGCGAAACAAGGTTAACAAAAATATGCTATAAAATCATGCTACACGGAACTTTAAATTATAAATGGTCAAATTGTATAAAAACACGTTAGACATTACAGGAAACACATTCGTGTGGGTTAACCAACATAATATGGACTGGAGATCAATTCATCTTAAGGTTAGACAAACCCTCCTAGATCAATTTTTACAAAAATGGAATAACCAAATAAGTATCTCTTCGAAAGGAAAAAAGTATAACCTTTTGAAAGATAACATAGCTTTCGAGCAATATTTGCAATCTTTACCAAATAACATGCGCCTTACTCTTTTTCACTTCCTAACGGGAAATCATAGACTTCCAATCGAAACAGAAAGATGGTCCCAATCTTATTTACCGTTTAGAGGACAGAACATGCCAGCTATGCGACTTAAACGATATTGGTGACGAATTCATTATATGTTAAGGTGTCGCTTTTTCTCCGAAGAACGTAAACAATACATCCCAAAACACTACTAATTCCGGCCTAATATTTTAAAATTTAAAGCACTACTGTCCACCAAATCATTCAAGGTCTTGAAACAAATCTCAATATTTTCTAAGAACATTATGTTAACCTTCAAAAAATAAGCTTGCTTAGAATGTTAAAAACATGCAGGTTATAAACTTACATTTTCAGTATCCACATTATCACTGAATGGTAAATCCGTAGGAATAATACGTATACCAAACTGTAACACTTGACATACTACACAACTAGCAACGTCACGAAACAAATACAAATTCAGCCAATGCCAGCACCAGACTTGCGCACGTGACCATAGTACAACTGTCATCCATAGCGATAATCCACTCGCATGTGATCCACCTGCGAATCACCGGTTTATTATTATTAGGTCAGATGTTAGAACAAATATAGAACAAAAGCATACGTACGTTCTTTGTCATCTCCATTTTCTGCCTACTCATATACATATATTAATAACTACATCTTCTGGATAAAAAAGAAGATTTTGTTTTGCTGTTCTTATCAACCTTATTAGACAGTTGTTTCCTCTTTCATATAACTAATAAACACTATCCCCATTACTTACCCATACCAAATTTTATCATATTGTATTACCAATCATGTTATTACTCTGTAACCTGATTTGAAATAAAGTTTATGTTGTTGTTGTTGTTGTTGTTGTTGTTGTTGTTAAGTAAATATCATATGTTTTGGGTGGGGGTGGGGGAGGGGGACGTACCTTCCTTGTGTTTGAACTCTTGTTTTCAAGTACCATTTTTTATTCCCAACGTATTCAGAGGCATACATTTATAGGACAGATAATTCTAAAGCATCAGCAGCACTGTTCATCATTACTGTAGATGCCATTTTCTTGCCAATTTCAAAGGAAGAGCAACTCAAAGGAAGAGTTGTCGCACTCTGTGAGTGTGTAAACCATCGACAAGATTCACTCACAATAATGTTTATCAACACTATCATGTATATGGATTAATCTGGGCAAATCTAAATGCTTTTCATGCCAATCTCAAAGAATAGTTTTTCCACACCAAAATGGTCACAGTGGTATATTAATAATTCAAATACATCCGTGTCTGGTCTAAGAAGAAGAACAACAACACCTTGTCTGGCTTTGAACTTGGCTGTATGGCAATAAATGATTAATTATGGTGGTATCAGCTTGATCATGGTTAGATTCAAGGTCTCCAATGACGACTACACAGGCATATGCTATTTTCAATGGCTGGTGTATATAATATTGGTCCTCTCCAAGAAGTGCATGGGCACTTTCAGCTAGGTGTTTTGTATACAATATTTCAAATCTCCGTTACTCTTGCTACTTGTATGAACCTTTTCTAGGCATGAATGCTCATTTTGTTCCTGTATATGAGATGGTATATAAAGTGAAATATTATTTTCACGTTTCTCATGAGTTTGGGCTATTAGTTTTTTTTCGTCCTGCTCAAAAACAACATGTACGCTTTTAATATCCATACTTCTGTATACTACTATAAGTCTGTCCAAAGTGGAAAGAGCTCTGCTCTGTCATCACAAAACATGTCACATCTTCCATTGTTGTACATTAATTTCTTTAATCTCAAACATCTTAGTAACATGATGTTACGTTTCTGATTTTAGTGAGATTGTTGAAACAGCTAATTTATTCTTATGTCTACAGTTTACATTTGAATGTTCCCTCTTCATAAACTTTAACGGTGCTCTGGTAAAATACTCCCAGGTAAAAAAGCATACGCGGAGAAATACTTTAGAGTAGTCTGTTATGATTACTTAATAATGTAGAATCAATTGTAGTTAAAATAAACGTCTATACAAGATTACATAAAACTAAAGGCTTACTAATATAATTATCACATTGCTGTAACAAGATGTATTATACAGCAAACATTTTGTTCAGTTTCATCCTCTCCTTTATTTAATAATTTATTTAAAGATGTTAAAGGTATTTTGGTTCTTTTTATAGATATAACAGAAATATATACTATTTTAGATATAAAGAAGTTGATTTAAAAACAAAAACAATTATATAATACATTTTAAAATAGTATAGGGCTGCAACACGTTTTTTCAAAAAATAAGTTGTAGTATTGACCTAGATTTTGGAAATTAATGATATTTTTTTCTCTAAAAGGTTAAATTAAGTATTCAGTTGCTAAATCTATGCAATAATATACTCACTAGTACTGACTTGGTGATATGTTATCTTCATATAAAATCCATACCAATATTTACAAAAATGGCAGCCATCTTGGATGCCATATTGGTTCGCCCTCATTTTTTGCCAATTTATGCTGATTGTCTGATAAACTTTAAACCTATTTCGATATGTAACATGTTTTGTTGTATTATTGTTACCACCTACCCCTTAAAATAATCATCGATTTTGGCCATTGTCACCCTACTATTCAGGCAACATGTATTTTGTTTTATCACTTTATTTTGTTAGATAAAGACATTAATTTTGAAAGTTATTAGTTGATCAAGATATTTGTTTATTCCGTTAAGTAGCATTGTGCAATTGGTGGCCGATATATATATATAATATAGTTATATTTTAATATTGAATGAGATTGGCTTACGTCGGAAGTCGAAAAGCAAATATTTGCCGGATCAACAGCTCATGTTCCTTATACATACATTATATGACTTTAAGGGTGTTTTCGTAAACGAGGATCTCACACGCATCAGATCCCGTCTTCTAGCACATGCCAGACACTTAGTTAAATCAGGGAAATTACAACAGGCATGGTCAAGTGATGGACGTCTATTCTACAAGGATAATGCGGGACCTGAACGCCATCTTCTGAGAAGTGCCAGTGACCTTGATAAATATTTATAAACATTCAGTGGCGAACTGCATAAACAAACTTTCTTTTCAAATTTATGCTATAACACAAGTGTAACAGAATAAGTTACATATCATCATAAATAGTGTATAAAATTGAATTAGCTCATTAAATTCTAGTCTAAGTTAATAGGAAATATTCATGTGCACAAAACGATATTTACTATATGTCGATATTTTGATATAATTTGTTGTAGATTAGCTACCCGAAAATATTCACTCATAAGATCGGACCGTTCTCAAGTCTATTTATTTACAATTTTATAGTGATAAGGGAATGTGTTAAAGTTGATAGTGGCCGTCAATCTGAACATTGTATCATGTAGTAACAATTTTTGAAATGTATTCTTTTTAATTGCAAAACAATGTTGTACATGTTTTAAAGAACATGTTTTTGGTTCGATTTTGTTATAGAATCAGTCTTTGCTAACATTGTATAGAAATAATGCGCTGACAAGCCATTCTTTCGTTGAGACGACCCCTTTCCATTCGTTTCTAGAGCGTGTATTACGGTTTTCACTTCAACACGTGGAATATGTGCACATTATTTATATAATTACAAACAGTGACCAAAACTGGTTTATGTTAACAATGGGGCAAGCTTGGCAATATCTGGGTCAAGTCTTGTGTCAATAATGAGGGGTTTTGTAGATTGAAATTTAGCTGTTTTTGTTCTGCTCGCTTGCTTTACAGATTTAACATGTATTTTCGAACTAGATTTTTATTATCTTTCAACCATAAATCGCGTTCGCCTGTCCGTTGTACACACGTTTTACTCCACGTTGGTAATACGAAACGATTACTTGTTTTCGTTTAAAACTGGATTGAAGATATATGTTTATTTTTTGTGACAGTGTAGCAAATACTTTAATCTTTTTTTATTATTATTATTATTATTTACTTATTTACATCTATTTATATAAAAATAATAATCATGGAGCTAAACTTGATCAAGTTAAATAACAGTTAGTTAACAGAATGCGTATACTGTTATATTCTAAATAAGTGTATAATTGAATGTTGTAAGAAACCACTGAGCTGAAACACACGTGTGGTTGTGTTTCTTCTTATTTTAGCTGTTCTTCCATTGACTTCTGATGGATACTTTTTGCAAACTTCTTTCACTTTTATTTGTTTGTCTTTCTCTCACACTTTATACGCTATCCTCTCTCTCACTTCCCCCAATTCAATATTTCATTCAGGGCAGTTTGCACCATCACGGACAAATGCGTGTACATGTTATTGTGTATCGTAATAATATAGATTATTGGCGTGCACGCTTTGGGCTGTTTTGCTACAAAATAAGAGGTGCTTTGTGTACGCACTGTATTCACAAGAGTTCGTTTTTCAAATTATTACTGCTTAATCTAAACTATTGTAATGCGAAACACATAGGTTTACATAATCTGTCTCTGTTGTTTTTAAACAATCTACACGTACTATGCGCGTACACTATATTTTGAAAATGTTATCTAGATAGCGTTCAGGCGTTCTTAAACTGACTGAATTCAAATTGGGGTAAACTAGTCTTTCTCACTATTCTCACTATTCTATCCTCTCTCTTTCTCTATTATGTTTTCTCTTTAAATTGTATTTACTTATTCAGCTTTATTCTATATCAATGTATTTGCCATTGTATTTTATTTTATTACTCTCAGCCATATACATTCGCAATTTCAAAATGCTAACTGGGAAGGGTTTAATCTAATGTTGGTAGAACTTGTTACCCAACCCATTTGTCATTATAATATGTCTACTCGTATATATGTTTATATTTGCTCTGTTTGTAAAATATTGGCAATAAAATATGTTTAAATCATTTGGGAGGTATTATTGTTTACGAATGATCATTGCTGCCGTATATTACAGTAAGGTTTTATACTCGTGAGACAGGTGGGGCCCAAATGAACATTTTCAACTTTTGATAAGTTGTGTTTCCTCTTCATTTTGCTGGTCACATAAATTATTTTAATGAAAACACTATTTTGTTTTGTCAATTGATTAGTGTTATGCCCTGCCGGCCATACTCATTTGTGTTGGGTCAAAACATCAATTGGCAAAATATGTGGTGGGAAGTGGGGGAAAACATATACTAGGCCCACCCCTGTCATATTATTGAGATGTACCTGCCCTCCCTCACCTCATCCTGTTCCTACGGCTATGCATTAATATGAGCATAGTATGATCGAAACAATGTCTAGACAATTTACATCAATAAGTATTAGTGGTTGCGGATTCAGAAGTGGACGGAGGGGTGGGGAGGTGGGGAATGAGATCTGGGGAATTCATGTGTAAAGCATATTTTATGTGTTTGTCTGCAAACTGTTTTTTTTCAGCGTCGTGACACCACCCCAACCACCCCCGCACTCTCACTCCCCATTAAATCAAAAAAAAATACTGCAAATTGATTTAAAAAAAATGTACATAATTGTATTTTTATTTTTCGTTTACAGTGATTTTCTTTGCTTTAAAAGACGTTTGTCAATATGACATATATGGCAAAAAGGCGCTATGACGTCATCGTTCAAAGATGGCCGTCTCCATTCATGTTTCTTTCCAAATTTTCAATAGGTCATATCTCCTTTAATGTTCATGGTACGATGTGATGGTCGGTGGTACGATGTGGTGGTCGGTGGTACGAAGTGGTGGTCGGTGGTACGATGTGATGGTCGAGGGTACGATGTGATGATCGAGGGTACGATGTGAAGGTCGGTGGTACAATGGGATGGTCGATGGTACGATGTGATGGTCGAGGGTACGATGTGATGGTCGATGGTACAATGTGATGGTCGATGGTACGATGTGATGGTCGAGGGTACGATGTGAGGGTCGGTGGTACGATGTGATGATCGAGGGTACGATGTGATGGTCGAGGGTACGATGTGATGGTCGGTGGTACGATTCGATGGTCGGTGGTGCGATGTGATGGTCGAGGGTACGATGTGATGGTCGAGGGTACGATGTGATGGTCGGTGCTACGATGTGATGGTCGGTGGTACAAGGTGATGATCGATGGTACGATGTGATGATCGAGGGTACGATATGATGGTCGATGGTACTGTGTGATGGTCGATGGTACGATGTGATGATCGGTGGTACGATGTGATGATCGAGGGTACGATGTGATGGTCGAGGGTACGATGTGATGGTCGGTGGTACGATTCGATGGTCGGTGGTGCGATGTGATGGTCGAGGGTACGATGTGATGGTCGAGGGTACGATGTGATGGTCGGTGCTACGATGTGATGGTCGGTGGTACAAGGTGATGATCGATGGTACGATGTGATGATCGAGGGTACGATATGATGGTCGATGGTACTATGTGATGGTCGATGGTACGATGTGATGATCGGTGGTACGATGTGATGGTCGGTGTTATGATGTGATAGTCGGTGGTACGATGTGATGGTCGGTGGTACGATGACCCCAGCGTGACTCTGTTTATAACTGATTATAGTAGAAGTTGTCACATTAAACGTGAGGGTTGCTACTGTTAACGGAAGAGGTGATTGGTACCCGTAACTTTCACGGAGGTTGCGGTTTTAACGAAATGGGAGATAACTCTAATTCTTATCTTGGTTCACAAATTATAAGTGAAAAAGAATAACAGCCTACGTCATGCCATTTTTTTCAAATACTTCAAACATGTTAAAAAAACACATTCAATTACTTTAAGGTAGTGTGCAAAAAATAGTGCTAAACTTAATTGTTAAGTATCTATTGGGAAACAGATTATGTGACCAAGTGGTAATAAATAAATATCGATAAATTTGTTTAAATAAGGGATCCGTTGGAAGCAAAACACACAAACAAGAGAGAAAAACAGCAGGTTCGGTTTTCTTGAGCCTGTTCATGAGAAGTTATATAATTTGCAACCCTAGCATCGGCTTAAGAGATGTTTTACTTTAAAACCACGAATAGTGGGTTAGATTATCCCAAAAGACCAGTAAAAATAGAAATCTACATGTAATATATAAATATATTTTTACAAGCACTGGTAGTTTTCCCCTCATGTATCGTTTTAATTATACAAGAATAAATTGACTACAGTACACCACTTAGCATAGTATGTTATTTGAAGAACACAAATTGTTCGAACAAGAGATCAAATCCAGCATATTCATATACTACATGTGTCCGCGCACGTAGTCAGAAATATTATGAGGTCAACGATTAACGGAAAATAATATAAACACAAATAATAAATATGTTGACATGTTTGAAATGGAAAATAATATGAAAATAATATAAACATAAGGAATGAATTTCATTTATGAACGTTCATGACAGTATGAACTACATCACGGTGCGAGTAAATTCGTTCACTTAGTGAATACACGTGCCATGGTACACTTCATATATTACCATTAACGTTTGAAAAAGGACATTCACCTCTTAAGTCATTCACCTCTTAAGTGAGGTTTTGAGATAACTTGTGTTTGTTTTTAAATATTTACATTGCATTGCACTTAAATGAAACACGTTAACGTGTTGCATTTTAATTCCTAGTTGAAACATTTACTTTTGGGGCGAAGCTTAAACAAACAACGTGCAGATAATTAGTCTGAATTAACAGAATTTTTATTATATATACGAATATATAATATATATAATCATACTGCTCCTAGAACTATACTAGTGATCGTTATAAACTATCTCACATTCTGGATTTGTTTTTAAACACAAACAATAAAAATATATAGTTGCTGGATTTGTTTAAACCTTTAACAGAACAAAACAGAACATATATTGTATTTAACGTGTACATACATACATCGTTATGTATACATACATCATTTATCATGCATAATAAATCAAGTGATTTTAGATAAAAGTACATTTCAATATTAATATTAAATAACTGAGACATGAGGATAAAAATACAAAAGAGCTAAACATTGTTTAATTAATCAAGATTGTATTCCTTACAACCAAATATGTACTAGTATATTTTGCTAATTTTATAACAATATTCTTATCTGTGTCTGCAGTAATTCTAAGAATTTAAACATACTAGGTCTATATAATAATATTTTATAATATAAATTGTCCGGATTTTTGTGTAAGAAGGACAAATCAAAATAACAGCCTATTTGGAGAGAACTTACAGTGTGTGTATCATACGACTGATCTACGCGGATTTCACTCCAAACGAAACATGATGTATTAGTAAACTTCAACAATAAATTAATGTGATAATTCATGATTTGGTCCGCTGTTTCAATAATAGTGCATTAAGTTAAACATGTTCGATACTGCGTTTTTCTTAAATATAAACCCTATTCCATCAACAGTATGACACACTTTTATATGTTTAACACCCTTTTTTATATGTTTAGTGTTTCTTTTGTATTTTCCTGAAGATCGCCATCTCGTTCTTCATCCTCGCTACGTTGCATCTCACTTCTTCGCCATCAACGATAACATGTCCATCGGAAGTGGGAAGATGATGGTCGAGTTCCTCTCGGCGGCGATGGAGTTAAGCGTCTGCAGGTACCGGAGCTGAAGTGCTTGTGGAGACTCGCTCATCACGTCAGCGGCTTCCTTCAAGTGGCGTGAAGCTTTCATTTCACCTTCTGCTGCAATAATCTGTAACATAAAAGCCAGAGTATGTTTATCATGTACACAGTTGATCAAAGGTCCAATAAAGAAGCTTGCCTCAAGAAGGTGTCTAAATAAATCGTTCCTTGACTGTTCCGAAATTATAACACACTCGACATATTTACAACTATATTCAAATCAGTCTGTCATAACTGTAACAGTGTCCACAATTTAAAAGCTTACAATACCGTCGATATTCTGGTACAACTGAGAAAAAGTACTCTTTCCCACTCCTCACCCACTCTTTAAATGAACACAGACTTTTCTTGAAAGAGCCGGATATAGGAAAACAATAAAAGCAACTATATGAAAAATGAAAAATAAGTATTCTGAAGTGTAAAAATACATTATATGACCATATAAGGAGTTTGCATTCAATTGCAGTGATTTCTTTGACTTCCGATTTTGATAATACTTTACCTTTTTTTATTCCAAGTGTTTAAGAACACTCAGTAATAATGACTGTTTGGCTGTAGGCCTACATCCCCTTTAAACAATCGTTCAGTCATATCACGACTGTGTCTAGTTGTAGCAGTGAGAGTTATGTGGACCATATGTGTTGATGGCGGTGTCTAGCTGTAGCAGTGAGTTATGTGGACCATATGTGTTGATGGCGGTGTCTAGCTGTAGCAGTGAGTTATGTGAACCATATGTGTTGATGACGGTGTCTAGCTGTAGCAGTGAGTTATGTGAACCATATGTGTTGATGACGGTGTCTAGTTGTAGCAGTGAGAGTTATGTGGACCATATGTGTTGATGACGGTGTCTAGTTGTAGCAGTGAGAGTTATGTGGACCATATGTGTTGATGACGGTGTCTAGTTGTAGCAGTGAGTTATGTGAACCATATGTGTTGATGACGGTGTCTAGCTGTAGCAGTGAGAGTTATGTGAACCATATGTGTTGACGACGGTTTCTAGTTGTAGCAGTGAGAGTTATGTGGACCATATGTGTTGATGACGGTGTCTAGTTGTAGCAGTGAGAGTTATGTGGACCATATGTGTTGATGACGGTGTCTAGTTGTAGCAGTGAGTTATGTGGACCATATGGGTTGATGACGGTGTCTAGTTGTAGCAGTGAGTTATGTGGACCATATGTGTTGATGGCGGTGTCTAGTTGTAGCAGTGAGTTATGTGAACCATATGTGTTGATGACGGTGTCTAGTTGTAGCAGTGAGAGTTATGTGGACCTTATGTGTTGATGACGATGTCTAGTTGTAGCAGTGAGAGTTATGTGAACCATATGTGTTGATGACGGTGTCTAGTTGTAGCAGTGAGAGTTATGTGGACCTTATGTGTTGATGACGGTGTCTAGTTGTAGCAGTGAGAGTTATGTGGACCTTATGTGTTGATGGCGGTGTCTAGTTGTAGCAGTGAGAGTTATGTGGACCATATGTGTTGATGGCGGTGTCTAGTTGTAGCAGTGAGAGTTATGTGGACCTTATGTGTTGATGACGGTGTCTAGTTGTAGCAGTGAGAGTTATGTGGACCATATGTGTTGATGGCGGTGTCTAGTTGTAGCAGTGAGAGTTATGTGGACCATATGTGTTGATGGCGGTGTCTAGTTGTAGCAGTGAGCTATGTGGACCATATGTGTTGACGACGGTGTCTAGTTGTAGCAGTGAGTTATGTGGACCATATGTGTTGATGGCGGTGTCTAGTTGTAGCAGTGAGAGTTATGTGGACCATATGTGTTGACGACGGTGTCTAGTTGTAGCAGTGAGAGTTATGTGGACCATATGTGTTGATGACGGTGTCTAGTTGTAGCAGTGAGAGTTATGTGAACCATATGTTTTGATGGCGGTGTCTAGTTGTAGCAGTGAGTTATGTGGACCATATGTGTTGATGACGGTGTCTAGTTGTAGCAGTGAGAGTTATGTGAACCATATGTGTTGATGGCGGTGTCTAGTTGTAGCAGTGAGAGTTATGTGAACCATATGTGTTGATGGCGGTGTCTAGTTGTAGCAGTGAGTTATGTGGACCATATGTGTTGACGACGGTGTCTAGTTGTAGCAGTGAGTTATGTGGACGATATGTGTTGATGGCGGTGTCTAGTTGTAGCAGTGAGAGTTATGTGGACCATATGTGTTGATGACGGTGTCTAGTTGTAGCAGTGAGTTATGTGAACCATATGTGTTGATGACGGTGTCTAGTTGTAGCAGTGAGAGTTATGTGGACCTTATGTGTTGATGACGGTGTCTAGTTGTAGCAGTGAGAGTTATGTGGACCTTATGTGTTGATGACGGTGTCTAGTTGTAGCAGTGAGAGTTATGTGGACCTTATGTGTTGATGACGGTGTCTAGTTGTAGCAGTGAGAGTTATGTGGACCATATGTGTTGATGGCGGTGTCTAGTTGTAGCAGTGAGAGTTATGTGGACCATATGTGTTGATGGCGGTGTCTAGTTGTAGCAGTGAGTTATGTGGACCATATGTGTTGACGACGGTGTCTAGTTGTAGCAGTGAGTTATGTGGACCATATGTGTTGATGGCGGTGTCTAGTTGTAGCAGTGAGAGTTATGTGGACCATATGTGTTGACGACGGTGTCTAGTTGTAGCAGTGAGAGTTATGTGGACCATATGTGTTGATGACGGTGTCTAGTTGTAGCAGTGAGAGTTATGTGAACCATATGTGTTGATGGCGGTGTCTAGTTGTAGCAGTGAGTTATGTGGATAATATGTGTTGATGACGGTGTCTAGTTGTAGCAGTGAGAGTTATGTGAACCATATGTGTTGATGGCGGTGTCTAGTTGTAGCAGTGAGAGTTATGTGAACCATATGTGTTGATGGCGGTGTCTAGTTGTAGCAGTGAGAGTTATGTGGACCATATGTGTTGACGACGGTGTCTAGTTGTAGCAGTGAGAGTTATGTGGATCATATGTGTTGATGACGGTGTCTAGTTGTAGCAGTGAGAGTTATGTGAACCATATGTGTTGATGGCGGTGTCTAGTTGTAGCAGTGAGTTATGTGGACCATATGTGTTGATGGCGGTGTCTAGTTGTAGCAGTGAGAGTTATGTGAACCATATGTGTTGATGGCGGTGTCTAGTTGTAGCAGTGAGAGTTATGTGGACCATATGTGTTGACGACGGTGTCTAGTTGTAGCAGTGAGAGTTATGTGGATCATATGTGTTGATGACGGTGTCTAGTTGTAGCAGTGAGAGTTATGTGAACCATATGTGTTGATGGCGTTGTCTAGTTGTAGCAGTGAGAGTTATGTGAACCATATGTGTTGATGGCGGTGTCTAGTTGTAGCAGTGAGAGTTATGTGGACCATATGTGTTGATGACGGTGTCTAGTTGTAGCAGTGAGAGTTATGTGAACCATATGTGTTGATGGCGGTGTCTAGTTGTAGCAGTGAGTTATGTGGACCATATGTGTTGATGACGGTGTCTAGTTGTAGCAGTGAGAGTTATGTGAACCATATGTGTTGATGGCGGTGTCTAGTTGTAGCAGTGAGAGTTATGTGAACCATGTGTTGATGGCGGTGTCTAGTTGTAGCAGTGAGAGTTATGTGGACCATATGTGTTGATGGCGGTGTCTAGTTGTAGCAGTGAGAGTTATGTGAACCATATGTGTTGATGGCGGTGTCTAGTTGTAGCAGTGAGAGTTATGTGAACCATATGTGTTGATGGCGGTGTCTAGTTGTAGCAGTGAGAGTTATGTGGACCATATGTGTTGATGACGGTGTCTAGTTGTAGCAGTGAGAGTTATGTGAACCATATGTGTTGATGGCGGTGTCTAGTTGTAGCAGTGAGTTATGTGGACCATATGTGTTGATGACGGTGTCTAGTTGTAGCAGTGAGTTATGTGGACCATATGTGTTGATGACGGTGTCTAGTTGTAGCAGTGAGAGTTATGTGAACCATATGTGTTGATGACGGTGTCTAGTTGTAGCAGTGAGAGTTATGTGAACCATGTGTTGATGGCGGTGTCTAGTTGTAGCAGTGAGAGTTATGTGGACCATATGTGTTGACGACGGTGTCTAGTTGTAGCAGTGAGAGTGACCATATGTGTTGATGACGGTGTCTGGTTGTAACCATATGTGTTGATGGCGGTGTCTAGCTGTAGCAGTGAGAGTTATGTGGACCATATGTGTTGACGACGGTGTCTAGTTGTAGCAGTGAGAGTGACCATATGTGTTGATGACGGTGTCTGGTTGTAACCATATGTGTTGATGGCGGTGTCTAGCTGAAGCAGTGAGAGTTATGTGGACCATATGTGTTGACGACGGTGTCTAGCTGTAGCAGTGAGAGTTATGTGGACCATATGTGTTGATGACGGTGTCTAGTTGTAGCAGTGAGAGTTATGTGAACCATATGTGTTGATGGCGGTGTCTAGTTGTAGCAGTGAGTTATGTGGACCATATGTGTTGATGACGGTGTCTAGTTGTAGCAGTGAGAGTTATGTGAACCATATGTGTTGATGGCGGTGTCTAGTTGTAGCAGTGAGAGTTATGTGAACCATGTGTTGATGGCAGTGTCTAGTTGTAGCAGTGAGAGTTATGTGGACCATATGTGTTGATGGCGGTGTCTAGTTGTAGCAGTGAGAGTTATGTGGACCATATGTGTTGATGACGGTGTCTAGTTGTAGCAGTGAGAGTTATGTGAACCATATGTGTTGATGGCGGTGTCTAGTTGTAGCAGTGAGTTATGTGGACAATATGTGTTGATGACGGTGTCTAGTTGTAGCAGTGAGAGTTATGTGAACCATATGTGTTGATGGCGGTGTCTAGTTGTAGCAGTGAGAGTTATGTGAACCATGTGTTGATGGCGGTGTCTAGTTGTAGCAGTGAGAGTTATGTGGACCATATGTGTTGACGACGGTGTCTAGTTGTAGCAGTGAGAGTGACCATATGTGTTGATGACGGTGTCTGGTTGTAACCATATGTGTTGATGGCGGTGTCTAGCTGTAGCAGTGAGAGTTATGTGGACCATATGTGTTGACGACGGTTGTAGCAGTGAGAGTGACCATGTGTTGATGACGGTGTCTGGTTGTAACCATATGTGTTGATGGCGGTGTCTAGCTGTAGCAGTGAGAGTTATGTGGACCATATGTGTTGACGACGGTGTCTAGCTGTAGCAGTGAGAGTTATGTGGACCATATGTGTTGATGGCGGTGTCTAGCTGTAGCAGTGAGAGTTATGTGGACCATATGTGTTGATGACGGTGTCTTGTTGTAGTATTGAGAGTTATGTGGACCATATGTGTTGAAGGCGGTGTCTAGCTGTAGCAGTGAGAGTTATGTGGACCATATGTGTTGACGACAGTGTCTAGTTGCAGCAGTGAGAGTTATGTGGACCGTATGTGTTGACGACGGTGTCTAGTTGTAGCAGTGAGTTATTTGGACCATATGTGTTGATGACGGTGTCTAGTTGTAGCAGTGAGAGTTGTGTGGACCATTATGTGTTGATGGCGGTGTCTAGCTGTAGCAGTGAGAGTTATGTGGGCCATATGTGTTGATGACGGTGTCTAGTTATAGCAGTGAGTTATGTGGACCGTATGTGTTGACGACGGTGTCTAGTTGTAGCAGTGATTTATGTGGACCATATGTGTTGATGACGGTGTCTAGCTGTAGCAGTGAGAGTTATGTGGACCATATGTGTTGATGACGGTGTCTAGCTGTAGCAGTGAGAGTTAAGTGGACCATATGTGTTGGTGACGGTGTCTAGTTGTAGCAGTGAGAGTTATGTGGACCATATGTGTTGACGACGGTGTCTAGTTGTAGCAGTGAGAGTTATGTGGACCATATGTGTTGATGGCGGTGTCTAGTTGTAGCAGTGAGCTATGTGGACCATATGTGTTGACGACGGTGTCTAGTTGTAGCAGTGAGTTATGTGGACCATATGTGTTGATGGCGGTGTCTAGTTGTAGCAGTGAGAGTTATGTGGACCATATGTGTTGACGACGGTGTCTAGTTGTAGCAGTGAGAGTTATGTGGACCATATGTGTTGATGACGGTGTCTAGTTGTAGCAGTGAGAGTTATGTGAACCATATGTTTTGATGGCGGTGTCTAGTTGTAGCAGTGAGTTATGTGGACCATATGTGTTGATGACGGTGTCTAGTTGTAGCAGTGAGAGTTATGTGAACCATATGTGTTGATGGCGGTGTCTAGTTGTAGCAGTGAGAGTTATGTGAACCATATGTGTTGATGGCGGTGTCTAGTTGTAGCAGTGAGTTATGTGGACCATATGTGTTGACGACGGTGTCTAGTTGTAGCAGTGAGTTATGTGGACGATATGTGTTGATGGCGGTGTCTAGTTGTAGCAGTGAGAGTTATGTGGACCATATGTGTTGATGACGGTGTCTAGTTGTAGCAGTGAGTTATGTGAACCATATGTGTTGATGACGGTGTCTAGTTGTAGCAGTGAGAGTTATGTGGACCTTATGTGTTGATGACGGTGTCTAGTTGTAGCAGTGAGAGTTATGTGGACCTTATGTGTTGATGACGGTGTCTAGTTGTAGCAGTGAGAGTTATGTGGACCTTATGTGTTGATGACGGTGTCTAGTTGTAGCAGTGAGAGTTATGTGGACCATATGTGTTGATGGCGGTGTCTAGTTGTAGCAGTGAGAGTTATGTGGACCATATGTGTTGATGGCGGTGTCTAGTTGTAGCAGTGAGTTATGTGGACCATATGTGTTGACGACGGTGTCTAGTTGTAGCAGTGAGTTATGTGGACCATATGTGTTGATGGCGGTGTCTAGTTGTAGCAGTGAGAGTTATGTGGACCATATGTGTTGACGACGGTGTCTAGTTGTAGCAGTGAGAGTTATGTGGACCATATGTGTTGATGACGGTGTCTAGTTGTAGCAGTGAGAGTTATGTGAACCATATGTGTTGATGGCGGTGTCTAGTTGTAGCAGTGAGTTATGTGGATAATATGTGTTGATGACGGTGTCTAGTTGTAGCAGTGAGAGTTATGTGAACCATATGTGTTGATGGCGGTGTCTAGTTGTAGCAGTGAGAGTTATGTGAACCATATGTGTTGATGGCGGTGTCTAGTTGTAGCAGTGAGAGTTATGTGGACCATATGTGTTGACGACGGTGTCTAGTTGTAGCAGTGAGAGTTATGTGGATCATATGTGTTGATGACGGTGTCTAGTTGTAGCAGTGAGAGTTATGTGAACCATATGTGTTGATGGCGGTGTCTAGTTGTAGCAGTGAGTTATGTGGACCATATGTGTTGATGGCGGTGTCTAGTTGTAGCAGTGAGAGTTATGTGAACCATATGTGTTGATGGCGGTGTCTAGTTGTAGCAGTGAGAGTTATGTGGACCATATGTGTTGACGACGGTGTCTAGTTGTAGCAGTGAGAGTTATGTGGATCATATGTGTTGATGACGGTGTCTAGTTGTAGCAGTGAGAGTTATGTGAACCATATGTGTTGATGGCGTTGTCTAGTTGTAGCAGTGAGAGTTATGTGAACCATATGTGTTGATGGCGGTGTCTAGTTGTAGCAGTGAGAGTTATGTGGACCATATGTGTTGATGACGGTGTCTAGTTGTAGCAGTGAGAGTTATGTGAACCATATGTGTTGATGGCGGTGTCTAGTTGTAGCAGTGAGTTATGTGGACCATATGTGTTGATGACGGTGTCTAGTTGTAGCAGTGAGAGTTATGTGAACCATATGTGTTGATGGCGGTGTCTAGTTGTAGCAGTGAGAGTTATGTGAACCATGTGTTGATGGCGGTGTCTAGTTGTAGCAGTGAGAGTTATGTGGACCATATGTGTTGATGGCGGTGTCTAGTTGTAGCAGTGAGAGTTATGTGAACCATATGTGTTGATGGCGGTGTCTAGTTGTAGCAGTGAGAGTTATGTGAACCATATGTGTTGATGGCGGTGTCTAGTTGTAGCAGTGAGAGTTATGTGGACCATATGTGTTGATGACGGTGTCTAGTTGTAGCAGTGAGAGTTATGTGAACCATATGTGTTGATGGCGGTGTCTAGTTGTAGCAGTGAGTTATGTGGACCATATGTGTTGATGACGGTGTCTAGTTGTAGCAGTGAGAGTTATGTGAACCATATGTGTTGATGACGGTGTCTAGTTGTAGCAGTGAGAGTTATGTGAACCATGTGTTGATGGCGGTGTCTAGTTGTAGCAGTGAGAGTTATGTGGACCATATGTGTTGACGACGGTGTCTAGTTGTAGCAGTGAGAGTGACCATATGTGTTGATGACGGTGTCTGGTTGTAACCATATGTGTTGATGGCGGTGTCTAGCTGTAGCAGTGAGAGTTATGTGGACCATATGTGTTGACGACGGTGTCTAGTTGTAGCAGTGAGAGTGACCATATGTGTTGATGACGGTGTCTGGTTGTAACCATATGTGTTGATGGCGGTGTCTAGCTGAAGCAGTGAGAGTTATGTGGACCATATGTGTTGACGACGGTGTCTAGCTGTAGCAGTGAGAGTTATGTGGACCATATGTGTTGATGACGGTGTCTAGTTGTAGCAGTGAGAGTTATGTGAACCATATGTGTTGATGGCGGTGTCTAGTTGTAGCAGTGAGTTATGTGGACCATATGTGTTGATGACGGTGTCTAGTTGTAGCAGTGAGAGTTATGTGAACCATATGTGTTGATGGCGGTGTCTAGTTGTAGCAGTGAGAGTTATGTGAACCATGTGTTGATGGCAGTGTCTAGTTGTAGCAGTGAGAGTTATGTGGACCATATGTGTTGATGGCGGTGTCTAGTTGTAGCAGTGAGAGTTATGTGGACCATATGTGTTGATGACGGTGTCTAGTTGTAGCAGTGAGAGTTATGTGAACCATATGTGTTGATGGCGGTGTCTAGTTGTAGCAGTGAGTTATGTGGACAATATGTGTTGATGACGGTGTCTAGTTGTAGCAGTGAGAGTTATGTGAACCATATGTGTTGATGGCGGTGTCTAGTTGTAGCAGTGAGAGTTATGTGAACCATGTGTTGATGGCGGTGTCTAGTTGTAGCAGTGAGAGTTATGTGGACCATATGTGTTGACGACGGTGTCTAGTTGTAGCAGTGAGAGTGACCATATGTGTTGATGACGGTGTCTGGTTGTAACCATATGTGTTGATGGCGGTGTCTAGCTGTAGCAGTGAGAGTTATGTGGACCATATGTGTTGACGACGGTTGTAGCAGTGAGAGTGACCATGTGTTGATGACGGTGTCTGGTTGTAACCATATGTGTTGATGGCGGTGTCTAGCTGTAGCAGTGAGAGTTATGTGGACCATATGTGTTGACGACGGTGTCTAGCTGTAGCAGTGAGAGTTATGTGGACCATATGTGTTGATGGCGGTGTCTAGCTGTAGCAGTGAGAGTTATGTGGACCATATGTGTTGATGACGGTGTCTTGTTGTAGTATTGAGAGTTATGTGGACCATATGTGTTGAAGGCGGTGTCTAGCTGTAGCAGTGAGAGTTATGTGGACCATATGTGTTGACGACAGTGTCTAGTTGCAGCAGTGAGAGTTATGTGGACCGTATGTGTTGACGACGGTGTCTAGTTGTAGCAGTGAGTTATTTGGACCATATGTGTTGATGACGGTGTCTAGTTGTAGCAGTGAGAGTTGTGTGGACCATTATGTGTTGATGGCGGTGTCTAGCTGTAGCAGTGAGAGTTATGTGGGCCATATGTGTTGATGACGGTGTCTAGTTATAGCAGTGAGTTATGTGGACCGTATGTGTTGACGACGGTGTCTAGTTGTAGCAGTGATTTATGTGGACCATATGTGTTGATGACGGTGTCTAGCTGTAGCAGTGAGAGTTATGTGGACCATATGTGTTGATGACGGTGTCTAGCTGTAGCAGTGAGAGTTAAGTGGACCATATGTGTTGGTGACGGTGTCTAGTTGTAGCAGTGAGAGTTATGTGGACCATATGTGTTGACGACGGTGTCTAGTTGTAGCAGTGAGAGTTATGTGGACCATATGTGTTGATGGCGGTGTCTAGTTGTAACCATATGTGTTGATGGCGGTGTCTAGTTGTAGCAGTGAGAGTTATGTGGACCATATGTGTTGACGACGGTGTCTAGTTGTAGCAGTGAGAGTTATGTGGACTCTATGTGTTGACGACGGTGTCTAGTTGTAGCAGTGAGAGTTATGTGGACCATATGTGTTGATGACGGTGTCTAGTTGTAGCAGTGAGAGTTATGTGGACCATATGTGTTGACGACGGTTTCTAGTTGTAGCAGTGAGAGTTATGTGGACCATATGTGTTGACGACGGTGTCTAGTTGTAGCAGAGAGAGTTATGTGGACTCTATGTGTTGACGACGGTGTCTAGTTGTAGCAGTGAGAGTTATGTGGACCATATGTGTTGATGACGGTGTCTAGTTGTAGCAGTGAGAGTTATGTGGACCATATGTGTTGACGACGGTGTCTAGTTGTAGCAGTGAGAGTTATGTGGACTCTATGTGTTGACGACGGTGTCTAGTTGTAGCAGTGAGAGTTATGTGAACCATATGTGTTGATGACGGTGTCTAGCTGTAGCAGTGAGAGTTAAGTGGACCATATGTGTTGATGACGGTGTCTAGTTGTAGCAGTGAAAGTTATGTGAACCATATGTGTTGATGACGGTGTCTAGTTGTAGCAGTGAAAGTTATGTGAACCATATGTGTTGATGACGGTGTCTAGCTGTAGCAGTGAAAGTTATGTGAACCATATGTGTTGATGACGGTGTCTAGCTGTAGCAGTGAGAGTTAAGTGGACCATATGTGTTGATGGCGGTGTCTAGCTGTAGCAGTGAGAGTTATGTGGACCATATGTGTTGACGACGGTGTCTAGCTGTAGCAGTGAGAGTTATGTGGACCATATGTGTTGATGACGGTGTCTAGTTGTAGCAGTGAGAGTTATGTGAACCATATGTGTTGATGGCGGTGTCTAGTTGTAGCAGTGAGTTATGTGAACCATATGTGTTGACGACGGTGTCTAGTTGTAGCAGTGAAAGTTATGTGAACCATATGTGTTGATGACGGTGTCTAGTTGTAGCAGTGAGTTATGTGGACCATATGTGTTGATGACGGTGTCTAGTTGTAGCAGTGAAAGTTATGTGGACCATATGTGTTGATGGCGGTGTCTAGTTGTAGCAGTGAGTTATGTGGACCATATGTGTTGATGACGGTGTCTAGTTGTAGCAGTGAGAGTTATGTGAACCATATGTGTTGATGGCGGTGTCTAGTTGTAGCAGTGAGAGTTATGTGAACCGTGTGTTGATGGCGGTGTCTAGTTGTAGCAGTGAGAGTTATGTGGAAAATATGTGTTGACGACGGTGTCTAGTTGTAGCAGTGAGAGTGACCATATGTGTTGATGACGGTGTCTGGTTGTAACCATATGTGTTGATGGCGGTGTCTAGCTGTAGCAGTGAGTGTTATGTGGACCATATGTGTTGACGACGGTGTCTAGTTGTAGCAGTGAGAGTGACCATATGTGTTGATGACGGTGTCTGGTTGTAACCATATGTGTTGATGGCGGTGTCTAGCTGTAGCAGTGAGAGTTATGTGGACCATATGTGTTGACGACGGTGTCTAGCTGTAGCAGTGAGAGTTATGTGGACCATATGTGTTGATGACGGTGTCTAGTTGTAGCAGTGAGAGTTATGTGAACCATATGTGTTGATGGCGGTGTCTAGTTGTAGCAGTGAGAGTTATGTGGACCATATGTGTTGATGACGGTGTCTAGTTGTAGCAGTGAGAGTTATGTGAACCATATGTGTTGATGGCGGTGTCTAGTTGTAGCAGTGAGTTATGTGGACCATATGTGTTGATGACGGTGTCTAGTTGTAGCAGTGAGAGTTATGTGAACCATATGTGTTGATGGCGGTGTCTAGTTGTAGCAGTGAGTTATGTGGACCATATGTGTTGATGACGGTGTCTAGTTGTAGCAGTGAGAGTTATGTGAACCATATGTGTTGATGGCGGTGTCTAGTTGTAGCAGTGAGAGTTATGTGAACCATGTGTTGATGGCGGTGTCTAGTTGTAGCAGTGAGAGTTATGTGGACCATATGTGTTGACGACGGTTTCTAGTTGTAGCAGTGAGAGTGACCATATGTGTTGATGACGGTGTCTGGTTGTAACCATATGTATTGATGGCGGTGTCTAGCTGTAGCAGTGAGAGTTATGTGGACCATATGTGTTGACGACGGTTGTAGCAGTGAGAGTGACCATATGTGTTGATGACGGTGTCTGGTTGTAACCATATGTGTTGATGGCGGTGTCTAGCTGTAGCAGTGAGAGTTATGTGGACCATATGTGTTGACGACGGTGTCTAGCTGTAGCAGTGAGAGTTATGTGGACCATATGTGTTGAAGGCGGTGTCTAGCTGTAGCAGTGAGAGTTATGTGGACCATATGTGTTGACGACAGTGTCTAGTTGCAGCAGTGAGAGTTATGTGGACCGTATGTATTGACGACGGTGTCTAGTTGTAGCAGTGAGTTATTTGGACCATATGTGTTGATGACGGTGTCTAGTTGTAGCAGTGAGAGTTGTGTGGACCATTATGTGTTGATGGCGGTGTCTAGCTGTAGCAGTGAGAGTTATGTGGACCATATGTGTTGATGACGGTGTCTAGTTATAGCAGTGAGTTATGTGGACCGTATGTGTTGACGACGGTGTCTAGTTGTAGCAGTGAGTTATGTGGACCATATGTGTTGATGACGGTGTCTAGGTGTAGCAGTGAGAGTTATGTGGACCATATGTGTTGATGACGGTGTTTAGCTGTAGCAGTGAGAGTTATGTGGACCATATGTGTTGATGACGGTGTCTAGCTGTAGCAGTGAGAGTTAAGTGGACCATATGTGTTGGTGACGGTGTCTAGTTGTAGCAGTGAGAGTTATGTGGACCATATGTGTTGACGACGGTGTCTAGTTGTAGCAGTGAGAGTTATGTGGACCATATGTGTTGATGGCGGTGTCTAGTTGTAACCATATGTGTTGATGGCGGTGTCTAGTTGTAGCAGTGAGAGTTATGTGGACCATATGTGTTGACGACGGTGTCTAGTTGTAGCAGTGAGAGTTATGTGGACTCTATGTGTTGACGACGGTGTCTAGTTGTAGCAGTGAGAGTTATGTGGACCATATGTGTTGATGACGGTGTCTAGTTGTAGCAGTGAGAGTTATGTGGACCATATGTGTTGACGACGGTTTCTAGTTGTAGCAGTGAGAGTTATGTGGACCATATGTGTTGATGACGGTGTCTAGTTGTAGCAGTGAGAGTTATGTGGACTCTATGTGTTGACGACGGTGTCTAGTTGTAGCAGTGAGAGTTATGTGGACCATATGTGTTGATGACGGTGTCTAGTTGTAGCAGTGCGAGTTATGTGGACCATATGTGTTGACGACGGTGTCTAGTTGTAGCAGTGAGAGTTATGTGGACTCTATGTGTTGACGACGGTGTCTAGTTGTAGCAGTGAGAGTTATGTGAACCATATGTGTTGATGACGGTGTCTTGTTGTAGCAGTGAAAGTTATGTGAACCATATGTGTTGATGACGGTGTCTAGCTGTAGCAGTGAAAGTTATGTGAACCATATGTGTTGATGACGGTGTCTAGCTGTAGCAGTGAGAGTTAAGTGGACCATATGTGTTGATGGCGGTGTCTAGCTGTAGCAGTGAGAGTTATGTGGACCATATGTGTTGACGACGGTGTCTAGCTGTAGCAGTGAGAGTTATGTGGACCATATGTGTTGATGACGGTGTCTAGTTGTAGCAATGAGAGTTATGTGAACCATATGTGTTGATGGCGGTGTCTAGTTGTAGCAGTGAGTTATGTGAACCATATGTGTTGACGACGGTGTCTAGTTGTAGCAGTGAAAGTTATGTGAACCATATGTGTTGATGACGGTGTCTAGCTGTAGCAGTGAGAGTTAAGTGGACCATATGTGTTGATGACGGTGTCTAGTTGTAGCAGTGAAAGTTATGTGGACCATATGTGTTGATGGCGGTGTCTAGTTGTAGCAGTGAAAGTTATGTGGACCATATGTGTTGATGGCGGTGTCTAGTTGTAGCAGTGAGAGTTATGTGGACCTTATGTGTTGATGACGGTGTCTAGTTGTAGCAGTGAGAGTTATGTGGAGCTTATGTGTTGACGACGGTGACTAGTTGTAGCAGTGAGTGTTATGTGGACCATATGTGTTGACGGCGGTGTCTAGTTGTAACCATATGTGTTGATGGCGGTGTCTAGTTGTAGCAGTGAGAGTTGTGGACCATATGTGTTGATGACGGTGTCTAGTTGTAGCAGTGAGAGTTATGTGGACCATATGTGTTGATGACGGTGTCTAGTTGTAGCAGTGAGAGTTGTGGACCATATGTGTTGATGGCGGTGTCTAGTTGTAGCAGTGAGTTATGTGGACCATATGTGTTGATGACGGTGTCTAGTTGTAGCAGTGAAATTTATGTGGACCATATGTGTTGATGACGGTGTCTAGCTGTAGCAGTGAGAGTTAAGTGGACCATATGTGTTGGTGACGGTGTCTAGTTGTAGCATTGAGATTTATGTGGACCATATGTGTTGACGACGGTGTCTAGTTGTAGCAGTGAGAGTTATGTGGACCATATGTGTTGATGACGGTGTCTAGCTGTAGCAGTGAGAGTTATGTGGACCATATGTGTTGGTGACGGTGTTTAGTTGTAGCAGTGAGAGTTATGTGAACCATATGTGTTGATTGCGGTGTCTAGTTGTAGCAGTGAGAGTTATGTGGACCATATGTGTTGACGACGGTGTCTAGTTGTAGCAGTGAGAGTTATGTGGACCATATGTGTTGATGGCGGTGTCTAGTTGTAACCATATGTGTTGATGGCGGTGTCTAGTTGTAGCAGTGAGAGTTATGTGGACCATATGTGTTGACGACGGTGTCTAGTTGTAGCAGTGAGAGTTATGTGGACTCTATGTGTTGACGACGGTGTCTAGTTGTAGCAGTGAAAGTTATGTGGACCATATGTGTTGATGACGGTGTCTAGTTGTAGCAGTGAGAGTTATGTGGACCTTATGTGTTGATGACGGTGTCTAGTTGTAGCAGTGAGAGTTATGTGGAGCTTATGTGTTGATGACGGTGACTAGTTGTAGCAGTGAGTTATGTGGACCATATGTGTTGATGACGGTGTCTAGTTGTAGCAGTGAGAGTTATGTGGACCTTATGTGTTGACGGCGGTGTCTAGTTGTAGCAGTGAGAGTTACGTGGACTATATGTGTTGATGACGGTGTCTTGTTGTAGCAGTGAGAGTTATGTGGACCTTATGTGTCGACAGTTATGTGGACCATATGTGTTGATGACGGTGTCTAGCTGTAGCAGTGAGAGTTATGAGGACCTTATGTGTTGATGACTTCATAACAATGGTACCAGTAGCTCCCTTTATTGATGTTCATCATATAAAGTGTAGTGTTAGGACTGGTCGGCCCGGTGTCGGTATAATGTGACTAGGTGGGAACTCAATTCGTGTTTCTACGGTATGGTATTCCAGTGTGGCAGCACTATACAGATGAGCAGTGAGATCACTGTTACACGCAGATGCCGCCATGATATGAGTGACGTGTTGTTAAAAGCGACGTTTAACCCCATATACACATACCTTAGCCCTCGCCTCCCTTGTGGCCTCGGCCTCGGCGGCCATAGCTCTTTGCATCTGAACAGGCAGGCGGACGTCTTTACTGTAAGAAAAAGAGTGAAAAGGACTATTTAGTTTTCTTACGGAGTAACGCCGCCTCTAAAAAAATGCAATGGTTTGGTAAGAGGGACGGCCGAGAATGATACATTGTAGCAGGATGCGTTATTTAACCTAATTTAGAAATGATCTCTCTTGTGCTCTAGATAGATTAATGGACTATTATATGGACCGATTCATATTTTACGTAAAAAAACAAACAACTCTGAGTAAAATTGTACCAACGGATATAAAGGGCACAATTTCCTTTTTTTTCATTTTAAGCCACGTATACTCGTATTATCAAATACGAACACAATAAAAAGACCATTTGGTTGGTCTTTGTCTTTTCGTTCGGTCATTCATATATTTAAGTATTCTTTCTGATATTATGTTCACATCAGTAGTATTAAATTACTCTCAAGTTCTATATTACTCTCAAGTACTATATGGTTGTCATTCTAAAACATGAATTTGGTTGAAAATTTCGCTTGACCATATCTCATTCCTTTTTGATATATATTTGTTTTTGATGGCTGACCAATAGTCCTTAAGTTGAACAAGTTAGCCATAACTTGTATTACACGAGGAGCACCTCGAGTCACATATACCCCACCAACTGTTAGATATCTACACGCGAACTTAAGAAGTTATTAATAAAATACATCCATGTTTTTAGATCTCATATTTAGTTTGCTGTGACATAAAAACTAGGGACAATAAGTAACCATAACGGAAACGTTGTCAACATCGGGTTGATGCAGATTATACTAGAAACCCTTACTAACCATAGGCTTAACATTGTATGTATATAGAATCCGGGTAACTACGTCACCAAATACATAGTTAAAGAAAACAAGAGGCCCAAGAGGGTCTGTATCGCTCTACTGGCTATATGAATTTTTTTATTGGGAACACGACAACAACATGCGCAACTAGGCTTGGTACTGATAATTCCAGCCAAGTATCGCTGAAATACAGCCTGGGCTTCAGGAAATATAGCCTGGATAAAGTTTGTATATATGGGGCAATAACTCCGTAGGGGCCAAAAATCATTCAACCAAACCACAGCGATGGTATGTGCAACTAGGCTTCGTACTGATCATCCCTGCAAAGTTTCGTTGAAATCCAACCAGCGGGGAAGGAGAACTAGTCTGTACAAAGTTAGTGTATTTAAACCTTTAAATGGCCATATCATTCAACCGGAACACAACAATGATAGCCGTAACCAAGTTTCGTTGAAAACCAACCAGTGGATGTGGAGAACTAGTCCTGACAAAGTGTATGTATTAAAACCAAAGAGCCACAACTTCAACAAATATCGGTCAACCGGAACATGACAACAATATGGGTAACTAGGCTTGGTACTGATCATTCCTGCCACGTTTCATTGAAATCCAGACAGGAGTTCAGGAAAACTAGTCCGGACATACTTTGTGTATAAGTTACAATGACTGAGTCAAAAATCATTCAACAAAAATACGGTGATGATAGATGCAACTAGGCTTGGTACTGATCATTCCTGCCAAGTTTCGTTGAAATCCAGCCAGGCATTCAGGAGAACTAGCCTGTATAAAGTTAGTTTATCAACAATTTTAAAGGGCCATAACTCTGGCAAAATTATTCGACCAGAACACGGCGATGATAGGCGCAACTAGGCTTGGTACTCATCATCCCTGCCAAAATTCGTTGAAATTCGGCCAGGAGGTCATAAGAGACTAGTCTGGATAAAGATTGTGCTTCAAAACCTTTAAAGGGCTATAACTCCGCAAAAATCATTCAACCGG
>JAWPHD010015181.1:0-56744 GCA_037043455.1 Cyrtodaria siliqua | reverse complement strand
CAGAATTTGGGTTCCATGGGAGCCCAGGGGTTACAGGAACCAAAATTACTTAAGCAGCCCTTACGATAATGCTATGAGGAAGCTAATGACCAAATTTGGTTGTGCTAGGGTAAGAATTGTAAGAGATATAGACTTGTAAACACAGCTTACACGCAAAATTTGATGTGAAATGGGGCACATTTTATGGGCTATCATAATTTGGGTTCCATGGGAACCCATGGGTTACAGGAACCAAAATTGCTTATGCAGCCCTTAAGATAATGCTACAAGGAAGCCCATGAACAAATTTGGTTGTGGTAGGATAAGAAATGTAAGAGATATAGACTTGTAAACACAGCTTACACGCAAACCTTGATGTGGGACGCCGACGCCAACGCCGACGCCGACGCCGACCCCGGGGTGATTACATAAGCTCTCTTATTCTTCGAATAGTCGAGCTAAAAATGTGTATGCAATAAAAAGGTTATTTTAATTGTGTTGGGATATATCCACTTGCTCTGCCGCATATAAATACTGCGCTCCTAAAGTCGCGCAATATTATCACGTGGAAGAACTTGTGCATATATCCCAATACAAATCTTATAACCTATAAAGATATCCTAGGACCCTGACAAAGGCCATTGTTACAGTCATTAAACATTAAATCACAGAATTTAGTTAACGGAAGAGTAGAAGATTTCTTGACCTAGATGTTCTATCGTCAGTCCCACGTAATTCCATGGATCTTTGTTTCACTTGGTATAGTCTTTCCTTCAGTTCTTGACGTTTGACAAGTTCCTGTATATACGTGCTGTCATAGTCTGAATATTTAGACACTGGATCACTAAAACGGTCCTTAAATCGCTGGTTCTCCTTGCCGTGCATATCGAACGATACTTTCTTCTTAAGTGTGTCTCCTTCTTTCATTTTGGTCAAGCAAGAGGAGAGACCATCTCCAGAAGAATCTGTAATGAAACAAAGGAAATCAACAACTTGCACATTAGAAACAATATTCAATATAAGTCTACATCAAACCACATGGCAGTCAAATTTAAATATTATTTAAAGAGAATGAAGACATAAAAACAATCTGTATTATTTATAAATATGACAATTTACCGATTTATAGGAAAGAAAATCGCAGCAACTGTGTGGAAAAAGGTACATGCTATGATAGTAATAATAATGCATTTATATATTACCAATAAATGGTTTTGTATTCATGTGCAGTGATTTTCTTTGCTTTGAATGATATTTATCAATATGCCATATATGGTAAAAAGGCGTGATGACATCATCGCTGCAATGATGTCATAGTTTTTAAAATGGCAGCTCCCATACATCTTTAATATCTATATAAATGTAAAACTATAGAGAAAATAATTCAAAATGTTTTGGCATGGAGTTATTTACATTTTTCTGGTGTATTTCCCTTCTTTATACATTATAATTTTTAGCAAAATGTATGGAATAAATGTTGAAAAATAACAAACGGTGCATAACAAAATTCGTTGGTAAGTGTAATTTGCTGTTCTTGGTCACATTACTTCAACAGTGCAACAAAACAATATTATAGACATAGCAGTGGAAATGGCTGTAGTTGTTACCTTAAATCAACATAATGTGACTTTGCTAATAGTAGTTTATAGGACTGGGAAGAGTAGAAAATGTATTACTTTATTTAGTGTGGCCTGCTACTCCAAATTTACTTAAGGCCAAACAAATGTTCTAGACATTATTTAACACTGAATAAAAACAAAGATGTTGAGGTGAGAAAAAAAGGTATGTACATTTTAAAACATTTTTATAAATTCTGCAAGGAAAGACAAAACTCATTGCACATAGCTAAAACACTATACATATATTATATACAAGCTATGTGCTTGTCTATCTCAGAGGCATCTAAAATGATTGCATTATGCCCCATATGACAAATGAGCATAGTTTGATAAATGCTATAACTACTCATCCCAGTTCCAGTGTAATTGTATTAAATGCACTTAAGGAATTTCCCGTGTTCTTATTGGTCGAGGCATTAAACTTTGTAAGCTAGTAGTAGTATCTGGGAGGATAAAGTCTACTGTTGTCTGAGCTTGTGACTCAACCCCATTTGCTTATTTTATGTTTATTAAAACTGTAAAGACATAACCACACAGATATTTTTCAATATTTGAAATATACGGCTCTTCTGACCATCTGACGTCTTGTTTAAGGACTCAGCTAATGTATCTCAATTAAACATAATTTCTGACGGTTAAACCCGCAAATTGAACAAATTCAATACCATAAATCTTCAATTAATAGTAATATGGTGCCTTGGTGGTATTCCTTTAATATCACATTTATATCGCCTCTCACTATGTTATTTATACAGCTGACCATTGTATTAGCCAGCCAATTGTGCAGCCATCTTTTGCACTGCAGCCGTCTTTTGCACGGCCGTTTTTGAATATTTGGAGGAGTGGGTGGGGTAAAAAAAAAACACTTCCAAACTCTTACTGTCTCAATATTGTTATGCTTTGTATAAATTTATAGAAGAAAGATGATCTAAAATGCACCTTTTTCACCTTTATCTGTGAAAATAAATTACCCCAGGCCATCAATAAAAATATGTTTGTTTGCCGTGCTCCGACCGACTCACCCGATTCGGCCGCGACTCAAAAAATGTTAATGACCTCGGGCCGAATTTTTTTTTATTTTTTATTTTATTTAAATGATAATTTTATTAGCCAGAGTTGTGAAGCATCTAATCTGGATTGCAAAGGTTATAAAAAAGTTGCCTTAGTACAAAAATGGCATAATATATGCGAACAATATATATAAAAAAAATATCTAAAAATAAAACTTTTTCCTACCTTAAATACACATGAATAAAAACCTTAAATACACATAAAATAATTATGTGCAAGTCCTTGTATTGAGCTTTAATAACATATGCCCTAACATCGTACTAGGGCCTTTACAGTGTTGTAGATTGGATAAGCTTTTGATGTAAAAAAAAAAAAAAAAAATCCCTACCTACCTTCCCACCCTCAAAATTCTGGGTAGGAGCACAGTAAACAAACAATTTTTTATTGATGGCCCCAGTGACGCCAATTTGTCGCAAACTGGCGCTTAATGCGTTAGCAAATTATTTTGCACACACTGTTTGCATATTTGCACACCCAGTTCTTGAAAACTTCTGCCTAATACATTGTAGCAGACACATTTTATAAGTCGTGACTGTCAGAGGGGGAACTTACCATTGTCTGGTGATTATGAACATGCCACAGAATGATGGCAGATGTTAATGTGACCTTGGAAAACAATGTGACAACAGGCCAGGCATGCAGTTAGTAAATGCAAATAACGAATAGTTGGGTCAACTCACCATTTTAAACAGGCAGTGACGATGTAAATAACCAATATTTTCAATAGTCGTAAAGGATTTTTATCTCAATAGAACATCACAAATATGATATTATTTTAGACGTAAAGTAATAAAGTTTGCCAACAAACTTAATTTTGCAATTAATCCAAATACTTATCGACTTAAATCTACTTTTGACATTTTAGATTAAATATATACAATGAAACATGAAACATAAAGTGTAAGGTATATCCATGCATTATATGTTGACATAAATTACATGTAATAAACAGTTTCCGGTATTCCTTTTTTTGTCATTCGGGAATGGGCGTCGCGTAAAATTGTAAGAATTTATATGTTTAAAGGTTTATTTCCCGACTACAGTCCACACTCAGTATCTCGAATTTCAAGGGACCGAAAAAAAGTTTGAATTATCCGAAGTTCGAATTAAACGATTATGGCATACTTGTTTTTTTTATTACCCCACCCACCTGTTTTACACTATGCATATACTTGTATATATTGCCGATATTTGCCGATTTTAATGAAATACATGATTTCTTCCTTCATATATGTTTATGAATATGTTTCTTTACAGTTATAATTCATATCCAATAGGAAGATGCAATTACATTAATTACTTACTGTTATTATCACGCTCAAATTTAAGACACACTCACTGTATGACCTGTTTCGCAGCATTCTACTTTCATTTTGTCAGTTTGTATATTCGGGCATTTCATGATAAAGCAGTATAAGAAAACGTTTTGAGTTCTGTGTTCAGACATGCTGAATTAATGATTTGATTACATTAAACATTCGAATTGTATAGCAAAAAACAGAACATTGACAAATGCCACTCATTAATTAATTAGTTATACGTTTCGTCCATGTCAAATTAGTATAATTATTATAATTGTTTTAACCCATGCGATGGCCATTGTTTTCAATTAGCGTAAACAAATTTCCTCGTTAACAAGCCTTAATTTATCATGAAAAATCAGAGACAACACAAGAAAATAAATTAACAAACATGTCACCATGATTTATTTGTTACAGGTTAAATCATCTCAGCAATTATCACCTTTTGTTTGCTTCACAATCATCTTCGACGCCGGCTTGTGTTTGATCAAACTTGCATTTGGCACTTTAATTGAACTTCGAAATAGCGAGAGTAAATTAATGTATAGATTCGTGTTTGGGACCAGAAAAATAGTTTGAATTATCGAATAATTCGACTTATCGAAATTTGACTTAACAGAAGTCAAATTGCATAAAAATAGAAGGAATAAAAGCGGGACCGTGAAAAAAGTTTGACATAAGCGGAAATTCAAAATAAGCGAGTTTGAGTTACTGAGAGTAGACTGTATTTGTTTTATTAAATGTGAAAACAATTTTTTTTTTAAAGAAAAATTGGTTCACTCCCAAAATCTGCCAAAAGGGACACTGGTTTCCTAATATTAATGTAAGAAGACATCATTGTATAGAAAAAACACAGGATGGTGTTTGGTATCAGTCTTTTGTGTTATATTTTGGCCAAATGTCACACTTTTGAGTTATAATATGGCCAAATGTCACGCTTTTCTGTTATAGTATGGTCTCTGTGGTCTAACCCTCTGCACAGGGGACAAGCATTTACCTGACATGGATGTGACTTCCCTGTCACCGCCTCGTAGCAATCTCTCTGTGTCCAGTCTCATCTTGCGCTCATACTCTTGTAACAACGACTCAGCCCTGTAACACATGAATACATAACCTACATGTAACACTACAATAGCAACAATGGAATATACACATCAAAACATTTTCAGCTGACCTTTCTTTAAATAAGTTACAAATGCTGAAAGTTACCCTTCAGATATAAGCAGTTAAAAATGCTTAAAGCTGTCCTTCAGATGGAAGCAGTTAAAACTGCTTAAAGCTGTCCTTCAGATGGAAGTAGTTATTAATGCTTAAAGCTGTCCTTCAGATGGAAGCAGTTAAAACTGCTTAAAGCTGTCCTTCAGATGGAAGTAGTTAATAATGCTTAAAGCTGTTCTTCAGATGGAAGCAGTTAAAAATGCTTAAAGCTGTCCTTCAAATGGAAGCAGTTAAAACTGCTTAAAGCTGTCCTTCAGATGGAAGTAGTTAATAATGCTTAAAGCTGTCCTTCAGATGGAAGCAGTAAAAAATGCTTAAAGCCTTCAGATGGAAGCAGTTAAAAATGCTTTAAGCTGCCCTTCAAATGGAAGCAGTAAAAAAAGCTGCCCTTCAGATGGAAGCATTTAAAAATGTTTAAATCTGCCCTTCAAATGGAAGCTATAAATAAAAGGCTGTCCTCTAGATGGAAGCAGTTAAAAATGCTTAAAGCTGTTCTTCAAATGGAAGAAATAAAACCTGCTTTAATAGTACTTTTCCATATAATGTTAATAGGGCAGTTAGAAGATAATGATGTAATTATGAAGTGTACTGGCGCATGAGCTTAATGATTTCTAGATCGAGGTCCCATAATATGATTTATTTATGGATAGGTGTGGAAAGAGATATTTCATTAATTTTATTAAGAAGCTGCCCATCAACATCAACCAATAATGTGTTCAACTGCTTGGTATTACAAATAACTTGTAGACTTCCCTTTCAGACAGATTCATTTTCCTTTTAGACTGTCAGTAGCATGCTAAGTAAAGCAACATAAGCACCTTTTCAAAACTTGATAACTGCCAGCATGGTAGCCACTGATATATTTCACTTCTTCCGCCAGTAATTTATGAGTCCTAGTTAAAACTCCATATCAACACTCCATAATGTTCACCACATTGCTGTTAGTATCTAGAGATGTTTAAAATGTTAACATTGCTGGTACACTTACCTGCTAAATTTCTCTTCCGCTAACTTTTCTCTAATTGATGCACTTTTTGTTTTGTCTTCAACAAGCTTTTCTCGAAGATTCAGTTCTTTTTCTTTACCTGCAAATTTTAAGATATTCATGCTTTAAAAATATTTAAATAACAAACGAAATAGACACAATTATTGTGGATATTTTAAACTACTGATACCCATTTCCAATGGCACTTTAAAGGTTGATCATGCGACTTTCTACAATTGGGTTGATACCATGTAACAATGTCAAACATAAAGAATTTGCAATATCAGTTCTATTGTTTCTATAGACAAACAAAGAATGTTTGTAAAGTAAAATATAAAGATCAAGTGATCTTACAATCAAGTTCTCGTTTTCTCTCTTCAAGTTCTTTTTCTAGAGATCGTAATTCTGCATCCCATGATTTCAGGTCTGCCGAGTTGTGTTGACTAGAAGCTTTACGCTCCATCTTGGCATATCGTGAAGCAACTACTGGGTCTGCCAGCAACTCTTCTATACTGGGACGCTTCACAACCTGTGTGACAAATATATAGGCATTAAAGGGAAAATAGCGACACAGCCAAACAATCTTTATTATTGAGAGTTCTGAAAAACTTGGAAAAGTGTGACAGAATTATCAAAATCGGATGATAAACAAAGAAGATATGATCGTCTGAAGGTTCTGTTGAATCGGATATGGAAGCCGCCATTTTTAGAGCTATGACATCACAGTTTTAAATGACCATATATGGAATATTGATAAATATGAAAATTTACTCATTTATAGCGGAAACAATTAAAGTAACTGTATGAAGAATATATATAACTATTAACAAATGGCAATAGTGCTTTATATATGACTAGTTAAGGAGTTTGCAGTAATTTGCTTTTAAATGATATTTATCAATATTCCATATATGGTCATATGGAACTATGACATCATAGTTTTCAAAATTACGGCTCCCATATCAATTTTAAAACAACCTTCAAATGGTCATGTCTTTTTTGTTTATCATCCGATTTTGACAATTCTTTCACCTTTTTGCAAGTTTTTCAGATCTCTCAATAAAAGAGATCATTGGGCTGTGTCGCTACATTCCCTTTAAAATTCTATCACAGACCAGACACATACATTTTTATCAGGTTTGGTACAATCATACAATGAATTTGAAAATAAAAGGAGCTAAAATTGTGTTAAAGTTTGTGTTCGACATTCAAATTGTCCCTAATATGAAGTTTAATAACAATAGAGAACTGGTGCAGAGGATATTATATTGAATACCTGAAATAATATGTCCGACTTGATTATACATTGATTTAATGGACCATAATGGCAGTGCTAGAAATTACCATTTTTACCATCAGTGTAGTAGTTGGAATGAATGAATGAATGTTGTTTAACGGCTCATCAACACAGTATAGGTTATTTAGAGCCGCCCCAGAGAGAAGGGAAGGATACATAGGAATCCGGGAACCTGCCCTACTCTTATTATCGAATAGATTCCTATGGTTCTTTAACGTGCTCGGAGGATAGACCGACACACGGGACCGCCCGGTTTACGTCCCCATCCGACGGACGGGGCTAAGGGAAAGTGTCTTGCCCAAGAACACACCGACGGAACTCAGTGGCACAACGGAGGATTGAACCCGGGGCCTCCGGTTACAAATCCGCCGCGTTACCGACTGCGCCACGCCAGCCCTCTTGTGTAGTAGTTGGGTAAAATCACTAGCCCTGCTCAAAATTTACTAGCCCAACATAATATTCAACTGAAAACACTATTTTAAATCGAGTTTCGGTTTCTTTTCACGAGTTTTAAATGAATTTTGAAGCTATCTCCACATTTGTTATGTATGCAAGCACCAGGTTACCCAAGCACATAAAAGCATTTTCATCATGACTATGCTAAAAATAATTGGGAAAACACTCATTCTGATAACTACGGCAATGGTTAATAATGCCCTATAGACATTTATTGAAATTATGGAAATATCAGGTTTTTAAAAGGTTAGGTTAGAAAATACTGTCACGACACAACCTATCCGTTTAAAATTTCTTTCTTAGGCCATCCTGAAAAATATATTTGTTTGCTGTTTCCCGACCCAGGATTTTATAAGTGGGTATGCAGGTAGGTGAAAAAATTTTTTTGCCAAAGACTAAAAAAATGTAAGAAATTAAAGAAAAATATACTAAAAACAGTAAAAAAAAATTGTTTTGGGTAGGGGCCCGTTTTGGTGGGTAGGTAGGGAAACGGCAAACCAACAATTTTTTATGGTCGGCCTTATTTGAACACATTTTTCACTAGCCTATGGCACTACCCAGACACAAACATTTGGTAGCCCAGCAGCATTTTTACTAGCCATGGGCTACCAAACTAGTTCTAATTTCGAGCCCTGCTATAAAACGAATACAAATGTTCACAACATAAGACTAGACTATGTCACACAGGATTTCCTAGATCAACAAATGAACAGTTTGAAGACAACTTCACAAGAATAGAATAATAGTTTGCTTACCTCTACATCTAACATTTTACCAATTGTGGAGTTAAGGTCATCCGAGTGTCGCATGGGTATACGATTGAATTCACCCAGCCGTATCTTCCTGTTGAGTTCTGTCTGATTGGCTGCGGTGAATGGTGGATGAAGGGCACATAACTCATACAGGACACAGCCCATGGACCAGATGTCACTCTTCTCATTGTACGACATGTTGTTGACAAGCTCCTGGTGACAAACATATTTCATTACAAGTTAGATGAAAAATATGAATATATAGTAGTTTTAAATACTGGTAATTGCATCCTGTTTAAATCTGTTTTGCTGTTGTTATGGTTGTTTTTATTAGTTTCCCATTTTTGACAGCAACTTGTGTATTTAAAGATAATTTAATTGTCTCCATTTACATATTTAAATGCATAAATAATGAACCTTTATTTCTGCCAAATCTCAAAAAAATCCAATAATCCATTATGGGATACTTAAAGGCAGAATATACTTAATACAAGAGCTGTCAGAGAACAGCGCAGCTCGACTATTCGATTTTTCGGAGAATAATAACTTTATAGCTAGTACATACCATCAGAAAACAAGGCTACAACAATGTGCGGTGGGGCTGGGAGCACAACATATGGCTGGGAGGGGGCGGGGGGTGGGGGGTGGGGGGGAACATATATGTGTAAGAATTGACAAAAGCAACACAGAAATATGTAAAAAAAAAAAAAAAGTTTCAAGTGGGGGGTTGGTGGTGGTGGGGGGGGGGGGGGGGGGGGGGGGGGGGGGGAGCGGGCAACATATATGTGTAAGAATTGACTAAAACAACAAAGAAATATGTAAAAAAAAAAAAATCAAGTGGGGCGGGGTGAGAGGCGGTGGTGGGGGTCGGGCAACATATATGTGTATGAATTGACTAAAACAACAAAGAAAATATGTAAAAAAAAAAAAAAAAATCAAGTGTGGCGGGGTGAGTGGGTGTGGGGGGCAACATATATGTGAACACAGAAATATGTAAAAAAAAAAAAAAGTTTCAAGTGGGGGTGGGGGGGAGCGGGAGGGAGCGGGAGGGGAGTGAGTTGGGGGGGCAATAAGTGTCAAGTGGGGCCGGGGTGTGGGGGAGAGCGGGGTGAGAGGCAGGAGTGGGTTGGGGGCAGGGGGAGGGGGCAACATATATGTGTAAGAATTGACTAAACCAACAAACAAATTTGCAAAAAAAATATTAAAAAAATCAAGTGGGGGTTGGGGGGGGGGGGGGGGGGGGGGTATGGAAGGGGGGAGGGGGCGGGGAGGGTTGCAACATATATGTGTATGAACTGACAAAAGCAACAGAGAAATATGTAAAAAAAAAAAAAAAGTTTCAAGTCTGGGGCGGGGTGGGGGGTGGAGGGGTGATGGGGTGTGAGGCGGGGGTGGGGGTGTCGTGGTGGGGGCAGGGAGGGTTGCAACATACATGTGTAAGAATTGACTAAAACAACACAGAAATATGTAAAAAAAAAAAGTAAAAAAAATTCAAGTGTGGTGCGTGGTGGGTGGGATTATGGGATGAGAGGCGGGGGCGGGGGGTGGGGGGTGGGGAGGTTGTGGCGGGATGGGTTGCAACATATATGTGTAAGAATTGACAAAAGCAACACAAAAATTTGTCAACAAAAAAAGTTTCTAGTCTGGGGCGGGGTGGGGGTTGGGCTGGGGGGGGTGGGGGTGGAGGGAATGGCGTGAGAGGCAGGGTGGGTGGGGGAGGGCAGGGCGGGTTGCAACATATATGTGTAAGAATTGACTAAAACAACACAGAAATAGTTAAAAAATAAAAAAGGTGTGGAAGGGAGTGGGGGCGGGTGTAGAGGGGGTGGGGGAGGAGGGAGCCCATGCCCCCAATATGGGTGAAGTATTAAGATGCATAATGCTATAACAAATCCCAAACCAAAATTATAGATATATACATGCTTACATGTAAACCTAGATCTGCCTTTATTGCACATTTTATGGGCCATCACAATTTGGGTTCCATGGGAGCCCAGAATTTGCAGAAGACAAAATTACTTATCCAACCCTTTACAACATACTATAAGGAATCCAATTCCAAAATTTAGTTAGCTAGGACAAAAAATGTAAGAGATATAGACCTGTAAACACAGCTTACACGCAAAATTTGATGTGAAACAGACATATTTTAGGGGCTATCAGAATTTGGGTTCCATGGGAGCCCAGGGGTTACAGGAACCAAAATTACTTAAGCAGCCCTTACGATAATGCTATAAGGAAGCTAATGGCCAAATTTGGTTGTGCTAGGTTAAGAATTGTAAGAGATATAGACTTGTAAACACAGCTTACACGCAAAATTTGATGTGAAATAGGGCACATTTTATGGGCTATCATAATTTGGGTTCCATGGGAGCCCATGGGTTACAGGAACCAAAATTGCTTATGCAGCCCTTAAGATAATGCTACAAGGAAGCCCATGAACAAATTTGGTTGTGGTAGGATAAGAAATGTAAGAGATAGAGACTTGTAAACACAGCTTACACGCAAACCTTGATGTGGGACGCCGACGCCAACGCCGACGCCGACGCCGACGCCGACCCCGTGGTGATTACATAAGCTCTCTTATTCTTCGAATAGTCGAGCTAAAAATGTAAAATATAAAATGAAACAGTTAACAAATTATTCAGAAGCATTACAACTTAAGAGAATTACGCTGTAAACCCTATACGCTGTATTGATGCTAAAGATACATTATGTATCATGCAGATTCAAATGGTTTATTTACATTAATACAAGACACAAAACCTATATCATTTCCATTAAGGTTAACAATAAATATATTCTGACTTTAAAACTATGAAATATCATTCCTGCACGCACCTGAAAGGCACAGTAGTCTTATAGTGTATGAAATTGCACTATGTTTAGTGTACTCCAAGTCAAGAAATTATAGGGTGGCGGTGCAAATTTGTTATTTTGCGATTTTTTATGCCATTTGGAGAGCGACACCCGGATGTTGGAGGACAGTTATCTCCTCTGTATGGTTCATTCAGTATGATTGAGGTGCTTGCTTTATTGTTGAAGACTGGATGACAAACGTCTGCGTGATATTATTTTACTACATGTAACCACAGAGTACCATATAGGTCTAGATTCAGGTTATTTATGGTGTTTGTTGCGTCAATTCAGACACATTTTCGTCCATTTGAATTTCTGGTAAAAGCACTTTGTGTTCTACATCAAGTTTGCTAGATTTATTAGGTTTTATTATTTTATTAACTTTATTTTTTAAGTGGTGCATGACAATTTTTACGTGGCGGTGTTTGTTTTGCATGGCGGTATGTGCCAATATCATCGTATAAGTGCTCTTGGAGAACCCTGATGTTTACAATGTAACAATAAGAAGAAAAGTTATCATATTCTCTCAACTTACTGGACTCATATAATACGGAGTTCCAACATAGGTACTGGCAAAGCTGGTCTCGTGGTGCAGCACACGGGCCAGACCAAAGTCTCCGAGCTTCACGTTATTCTCCATGTCGAGAAACACATTGGCAGGCTTCATGTCTCGATGAAGGACAGCGCGGCCATTCTTACGTTGGTGACACTCCTGTAGGGCGAGTGTCAGCTGAATAAGAATCTTCCAGATAAACTCCTCATCAAGGTATAGCCTATATTAAAATGATAACCGGGTGAATCGTTAGTATTTTAGACAGCCGTACGTATAAGACACTGCATATTAAATTTAAATATTATTATTTTTATCTGAAACTGTAATTAATAATATTATTTCACTGTACTTCGCCAGAGTTGCTCAGATATTCAAAACTGAGATGAGAATAAAATATTATCTGTGTTTACTGTAACCCGACCGACTCCCTTCAAACAGCGCCGACTCCTCTTGTTTATTATTGAGATAAAACAAATTGAATTATTCCCACAACTGTTCAGTTTGTGAGCGCCAAAAATGCTAGCATACTCGCAAGAAACTGCTCACCAAGACATTAAATTTTCCACAAAACTCACAATCACCATGAAGATCCTGCCATCAATTCTGGAAGAAGTTGTTATAAGGTATTCCACTTATTTGTTCTAGTTTTTGGACAAATTGACCCAATTTGTATGAACTTTGTAGAGGTCAATGCCCGGAGGCTGCATAATTATGAAGTTGAATCGCAATACTGGACCAGTGGTATTACAGAAGTGAAAAGGTTATGGACAGGCGGACGGATGACCAGATGGATGAAACATAATCACATAATAGTTTACTTTGATCCTTTGTGTCAGTGTGCTTAACATCTTTCTGTTACTCACCCATCTCTCTTATTTTTGGCAATAATGGTCGAGAGGTCGCCACCTTTACAGTACTCCATGATGATGTATATAGTTGTACGAGCCCTGTCAATGATTCTGTCATAGTAGCGGACTATGTATGGATTCTTGAGTTCCCGGAGAAGGTTCACCTCGGACACCAGCATCTGCTTCTCGGTTTCTGTCATGGAACCATAGTCGAGCTCCTTCCATACCAAAACCTGCAGCAGTCAAAATATGTACAATATTTTAAATTATACACTGAGTATATAGTACATATTGCTGTTTTCATAAACATCTAGATTAAATAGTGATAGAATAATATTAACTTCTTTACTAGACATACTTGCAAAGGGCAAAAATAACTTTTTACACTGATTTAAAGGTATGAATATTTGGATCATGATAATCCAGACTCTTTGTGCCCTTTAATACTGACAATGGGACTACATATGAATCTGATCATGTGTCAATCAACCAGTTATTCTACGGCAATGTCTTACGATTATTTATTAAGTAACGCCCCTGTAGAATGAGGCAAATGAGCTATGATAAACTAGCATCTAGTGTGAATGCGCATTGCAGTCTCACCCAAATGGAAATTACAGAATAACTATTGATAATTCTACACTATAACAGAAAGAATAAAGTTTTCTATATACTTTTCCATCTTTCTTCCGTTTTATCTTCTTGCAGGTCCCGTATGACCCAGTACCAATAGTAGATACCACTTCAAAATCATCAAGTGTTGTACCATTTGACCTGGACCTGAATTTAACATTTTCTATATCATTGATAGCATATACAGAAGCCTTCAAAAAAGTATTTAGCCTTAGGTTAATAGTAACTGTACATTATTATATTCAGACCAACTCTTCTCCTGAGAGTGTAATTTACAGTAATGCCAAAAAAAAAAATGTGTGTTTCCTATTGCATGCTCTAAAAAAATAGGGTCGGTAGGTTTTATGGGTTTTTTTATTGTTTTTTTTTAGGAGCAAGATATTGTGAGAGTCTACATGTATTTATCTCATAAACCCCATACAAGTTGATGATACAGTTGAAAGTTTCTCTGTGATGTCAGTTTACCTCAATATATTGTGATAAATCACTGTTCAGAACAAATAAAAAAAAAACTTTTTTTTTTCATAAAAGGTTTTAGGGTCAGTCCCTCAAAAATAGGGTCGGTCGGGCCACCGGAAACACAGGTGTTGTTTTTTTTTGGCCTAAAGAAATATTTAACTAAGGTCAGGTTTAAATAAAGACTTCCAAACTTATCAGGTTTTGTGCCAAAACGGTTGCATAACTCACAGGCAGACGGCACATACTACACCCTCCACCCTCCCTACTACCTCCCGCCCCACTCTCTACTACCCCACTTCCCACCTGTTTCTTTACCACCACCGGTGGCACCCTTAAATATGTTTTCTACGACATACTGTAACCGGTTCTACTTGGTTTTCAATGTAAAACAAATATACATACTGTTCTCAGTGCTCACAAAAAGTTATTTTTAAGAGACAGACCCAGAGCTTGTTGCTTCTGAAAATGGACAGGCCCTGAATTAACATGGAAAGGTCCAATATCTTTTCTTATTGGAAATGTGTCTTTATTCACTTTTATAGAACACATTTGTATGTATTAATCAAACTCAGAATCTCCTCTGACAGTGACTATATTTTTCTGCTACCACTTTATGCTCCTAGTCAGCGGACTTATTTACCACTTTGTTTCAAATACGTAAGAATAGAATATTACAAAGTAATTTATAACCGATGCAAAGGAGAGTACTAGCACTTTTGCCAAACGATAATAATCAGAGCCGACTTAGTGAAACTGGAGCCAAACTTGGAGCCAAATTTTTAATCAGGTTTTATTAGACTATCAGGGCCTCCTCTGGCTATATTTTTCTTTTTGTCACCACTTTCTACAAGTTAAAGAATTAGAAGCCTAGACTAGAATTCATTTAAAAGTAGGATTCCAGGAATTCCTTACACCTTAAATAAAGAATAGAAATATACTTTATATCTGTATATACATATATATATCTTTTTTCTTTCCCCCAAAATGTATTTGTAAAGGACAGTTTTTCTTATTTGATTGTGTAAAAAAAAAAAATCTGAAGTTATGTACTATCAAACTACTATGACACCGTACTTTTACGGCCCAAAAATTTCACAAACCTTTAATCGAAATACCCTCAATTACGAACTTTTTTCATGCATTAATGTTTTGAATGCCAAAAATGGTCTTTCTTATCAAAGATGAAAGAAAACACAACCATAATAGCAGGATAATGTAGTTTTATGTCAATAACTGTCGATCTCAAAGTTCTGACAAACTGCCGACACGAAGCCAGGCTCAGTATTCAAACTTCTTATTGTTTCAATGTGTGTATAACACATTTTAATTACTTTATTGCAAGTGTTTTCACAGTTCACCATACACATGTGAGTATTTGTCTTGAGGATCTTGAGATCAAGTAAATGGATTTCTTTTTTTAGACAGCCCCGACGGGCTCCATGTCTTCAAAACGAGACTGGAATGGATATAGAGGAGCCTGGGCGTCTGGCTATCATACTTTTCGAGCACTGGTTCTACTTGGTTTTCAATGTAAAACAAATATACATACTCTCTATACCATACATGCGGTATGTGCCTTCTGCATGTGGCACAACTGTGGGAAAATGGCTGCTAAGCATTCAATTGTGTGATGAGATTTGCACAGATTAGGTCATTCATTGGTGGTTTATGGCTTATTCAGTTGTTTTTTTAATAATTAAATACACAAATAATGTATAATTTGAACAATTTCCAAAAAATGGACCGATCCTCATGCACTCAGAATTTTTTACTGGAAATTCCCTATCAAAAAACTTTAGCATGTAAGTTTTTATTTTTCAATCCATTTCAAAAGTTGGGTATTTTATTTGACATCAAAAATATGTTTAACTGGTATATAATTAATTTAGGACATGTACTAATTAAATTGTGTCTTAAAAGTCCAAATAATCCGGATTCATTTAAGATGTTACGTCGTCATATCAGACCTTTATTATTGAGACATATAAGTTATACCTGTGAAACCAAATACTTTAAGTATCAGCATGTTGCACTATCATAAAAGTATGACTTACATATGGACAGATCTTGAAGACGACCTGTGTACAGAAGTTGGTCTTATTTTATCTCCTAACCCCACCCCCTCCATTTGATTGAAGCCCGTTTGTACACTTCTCTCACTAACTTTATGGCCTTGTGAGCTAATTTCCATTGTAAATGTATTAGAGCTATTGAGTTTTGCCCAAAAGAAATTCAATATACAAACTATTGATATATGTTCAATAGGTTTGTGTTATAATCTGTCATAATGTCTTTCCGTCATTGTCTGTGCGTCCAAAGGGACAGCAATCTATTTACTAAAACTTGACAAAAGTAAAGGTTCAAGACCTGACATGTCTACTAGCTAAACAGTGTGTGCATTGGACTTGATGCTGCTATTTATAGACACAAACAAATGTGAACTGAAAGATACATAAAATTGACGAATCAAGTCCAAGACATGGATGCATGTCCAAACAAATCTCATGACTATAATAATTTCAACCAAAAGCTTTCTATATACAGTAAAGTGCATACATTTATTACTGAGGAAATAATTACATGGTATAATCTGAACGAAACCTTACCGCCCGTTCATTATTTGGGATATAAACTGCACAGTTTTGTGAGTTTAATCTTTTTTCGATGATTTGTTTAGTTTCGCTTTACTTTCGAATTTGCCGCAACTTAGACACAAGCATTTTGATTGGCTATTTCAAAACGGGTAACAGACTGGTTCCAAAATCCGGTTAATTGCAACTCAGAGGTTACCTATATTATCTTGAAAATACATTTATAAACACGTCTAAAGACAGATTTTGTAAAACGGATTCCGATTGGATGTTATTTTGAGTTTTCCATTGGATCACATGATCAATCAAAATGGTGGCGAAAAAGACACTCTGAAAAAGGAAATAGACCAGGATTCGTTCATTCCTGAGAGATTTCTTTAAATATTGCATAAAATAGTGGCAAATGTTAATTTATGGCGACAGTTAAGACTCCAGAAACTGCCAATGAATCCATGACGCAACAACAAGATACTGACAGAAGTTCTGCACTCTTCAAAAGCTTTTGTAACAACCTGTACTTGGGTCAATGGCAGTTAGCAAGATCCTGTGTAGGAGAGCTACATACACATTTTAAAGAGAAACACGTGTTAGAACGTCTTAAAGATGTTGTCAACAATCCATTTAACAGAAGGTAATATTCTTTCTTAATATTTTTTAGCTCTCCTGGCCGAAGACTTTTGGCAGACAACTGTAACTAATGCTGATGGGGTCTTTGTCGTATATCGGGTACTCAGAAAGATACCCGGGGTGTGTATACAGAAAAGTACCCGAAAATCTTTGAATTCCAGAACGGCCCCCAAATATACAGAAACGTACCCGGACAAACAAGATCTCATTGGCGGAATTGAAACAATTTAGACCTTGATAAAACAACTACTTAAACAATATTGTTTATCATTTACTAATACTATTGCGCTATTGTTCTTTAAAAAACATATTTTTCGGCTGCCATAGTTATAAAATACAGAACGTATTAATTGTCGTAAAACAGTCGGAGCTCTAACCTTAAACAGTTACACAGTTACAAGTTTTATTAGTGCTGGAAGTTATTAAAACACCAAATTATTATCTCTCTTTGGTTTAGAGTAGGAGTTACTTTTCCCTGTCAACCATTTGTAACCTAAATCAGTTACCAAGATCATTTACTAATGAATTGAAATAGTTGCCAAATGTGCTGTGTTTATTTATGTCTGAATACTTATTATCAAGGATAAATAAATCTTCATCCAGATCCAACTAGCAGTTATTCAATAATTATCATGTTGGAGTCTACAAAATGATTTTTAATGAATTTTGTTGCATAACAGTAGGTAACTTGAGAGGTCTTGTGCATTGGATTTTCATCGATGCTCATAGAATTTTATTGCATGGTTGTAACTTGTAAAGTTGAATAATCACCCTACCTGGAGAAAATTGTCATATATATAGGAAAATTCCTGTACAGAAGATAGAATGCATCTAAAAGGGAGTGTTTTTGTGGTAGTAACTGATTCTGGTTACTATAAAAGTTTTAAGTCTTTTTTAAATAACTGTCACAGGTTATGAAAAAATTAACTGTTTAAGGTTAGAGCTCTGACTGTAAAACTGGAAGTTGTAAATCATCAAAACCCGCGCAAAAATTAAACAAATATGCAGCTCGTCTTCAAGAAGAGTTGCTCAAATATTTAGACCAATTGCATTCGTTTAAAGCGGAGGCAACTGCGAGCGGCTTTTAAAAAGAGAATCGATTAAACTTTGTAAACAATGAAAGTTTCTTTTCCGTGAAGTAACAGAACGCGTTACGGCCGCGTTTTACGACATTGTAGTCTGTCTCGGGTACATTTATGTATATTTGGGGGTCTTTCTGGATTTCGATGATTTTCGGGTACGTTTCTGTATACATAAATGTACCCTGGGTACCTTTCTGTAGTACCCGGTACGACAATGACCCCATCAGCGTAACTAATGTTGTAATAACTTGTAGTTCAATCCATTTGCATATATGCCATTTGCATATGTTGCTATGAATATTGTGATGTTGAATTTATGTATTATAACATATCTTCAATAAAATATTCTTAAACTGAAGACTTTTGGGATGGTGAGTAGAAGTCCGTTGACTGTTGTTAACTTTTGCATTATTAAGATGATAGGGCCTTCATTTCCATCCTATCACACACAAATCGCTGTGTATCAATGGGGTAAACCAATAAACTACCTTACTGACACCAGGCGCGTAGCTGGGTCCAAATTTGAGTTACGCACCTCCGCTAGGGAGGTCCGGGGGCATGCTCCCGTGATATAATTTTTTTGCCAGACGATCATAGGTGAGTTTTGGCGTATATTTCCTAGCAATTTTAAGTTTATTTTGACTGCTATTTTAATACACATTGAAATCAGAAGACAAAATTAAATCAGGTACGGCATACGGAACTTTAATACAACTCACCCCTCCCACCCCCTCCTCTTCAGTTTATATTGCATTTTTCGCATATTTTTTTTCGGACATTGACAAATAATTATACGCATGTGCATAGTTGCGTAAGCCCAGCTACGCGCCTGGACACCATACAGCAAACTACTAGAGCAATACAGGAACCCTTCGGTCTCTTGTTTCTTTTCTAACCACGAGGTACTGGGGACGATTCCCAGCCGGGGTCACATCTCTGACAACATACTCCCTCTATTTTCTGTGCAGGAAAGGTACTGTTAAGTATGTCACAATTTAGAAGAGGATGTAAAGCTGCAGGTAGAACAATATATAAGTAAATTGAAATTGTAAAAGATGGCTTTAAATAAGTAGTAGAAAATGAAAATTGTAAAAGATGGCTTTAAATAAGTAGTAAAAAATGAAAAGAGTAGACCAGTTATCCCATTGCACAGGATTCATGCCTTGGAAACAAGGGCTGCCATGCTAAACAGACCTGTACTGTGCGAACCTAGCCCAGCAATTCTTGTATTTAACACTTTGTCCTGGCTTCTCACACTTCAGTTTATACATGTATCAAAGACTAACAACCTTTTTGGCATAAAACCTATCAACTGAGAAAAAGCTAATAATAAGTATTGTATTATTTATATATTTTTCTGCAGCGTTCTGTCGGCATCTGTATCATCACCAGGTCAGTTGTCATGGTTGTGTTTACTGGAGTGTGAACAACTCAGCAAACAAGAATCAGAATCACAGGTATACTAACTACTATCCCAAGTCAAAGTGAACTGCCTATTTAAGCAGTTTTGTAGCAGTTTCTTCATTTTTTGGCAGTTTCTTAGCAGTCCTTAACAGTCCTGGTCTTAGCAGTTTTCAACAACTGCTAATAAGTTGCAGAAACTGTTAAGAAACTGCTTGGAAAACTGCCATATTTCTTCCTTGGCAGTTCTCGTACATCCATGCAACTAAGCAGTTCCTGACAAGTTCTCTAGTAGTATTATCTTGCATGACGTTATTATTTATCTATTGACACCAATGTTTAAAAAACACAGACACTGTCTTCCTTTTTTTACAAAATATTGGATGGAAAATGGCTCCTAAATATTTAATGATTAAAAAGTAAGTGTTTTTGCTATTATACTTAAATGCCTTATTGCATGAAAACATCTTGTGCATTTAATACTTGTATTTGGACGAGAACAATTCTATACATAGTCAGTACAAAGAGTAATTTGCAAAGAAATCTGTATTGTCACCTGTTTTCGCTAAACCTATATGCAATATATGAAAAAGTATCAAACAGTAAATGTAAGTTAATTGTATGAAACTAGTACTGACATGTAGTTGATTTTGTTTATTATTATCTGGCAGTCGCATGTATCAGCTACTTTGAATAATTGTTTAGATATAGATAAAACATTATATAAAGTATGTTTTTGTGAGAAATTGGCTTTTTTGCTTTATATGATAGTTGAATTACAAGCAAGCGTTTTTTGAATATTCTGAAGGATTATTATTTGACATGTGTAAACAGTTCTCATTTATTTATATTATTATTCTGTCTCGAAACTTAATTGTCTTAATTATTATGCTGTCGAAACCTGTTAATGTACATAATAATTAAACTTTGTACTTAATTTTTATGTTCTATACAGTTTGTTCAACATATTTTGTCTTTAATATGTCAGTAAACAAATTGGGTCTGGTAGATCTGTCCCTTTTGGCATTTTTTACTTAGCTTGCCTGCAGTCTATTAGAAGTCCAAAGAGTAGTTACGTGAACTCTTTTATTGAAGCAGTTTTCTCGTGGGTGTGTCATTGACCTTACATGGAGCACGGTTAGCAGTTCTCTAGCAGTTCTAATGAATATTCATAAAACTTAAGCAGTTTTCTTTCTGCTGTTGGGTGTGTTATGACCTAATATAGAGCTTGCATAGCAGTTCTCTAGCAGTTCTAATGCATATTCATTAAATTTAAGCAGTACATTAACATAATTCAGCCAAATAACTGCTTAGGAACTGCTAAAGAACTGCTAAGGAACTGCTATAAAACTGTTAAAGAACTGTTAATGTTAAGGAACTGCTATATAGCTTCAGAAGGCTATTGAACTGCTACTGAACTGCTAAAGAACTGCTTAAATCTATCAACTGTTAAGGTTAAAAAACTGCTTAGGAACTGCCTTTCACTTTGACATGGGATAGTACATATATTTACATAGTATTCATGGTTCATTTGGTAACCATTCTCTCACACTATTCATAGTTTGGGTTGGTAACAGGTTAACCATATTTTCTCAATACGCATTGGTTGGTAACTGTATTCTTACAGTAGCCATAGTTTGGTTGGTAACCATTCTCTCACAATATTCATAATTAGTTTGGTAACTTTATTCTCTGAGTGTCACAGTATTCATAGTTTGGCTGGTAACAGGGGATCCATATTCTCACAATACTCATTGGTTGTTAACCATATTGACACTGTATTCATAGTTTGGTTGGTAAGCATATTCCCACAGTATTCATAGTATGGGTTGGTTACCATTCTCTCACAGTATTCATAGTTTGGTTGGTAACCATATTCCCAAGGTATGCATAGTTTGGTTGGTAACCATACTCCCACAGTATGCATAGTTTTATTGGTAACCATATTCTCACAGTATTCATAGTTTGGTTGGTAATCATATTCACCATATTCATCATTTGGTTGGTAACCATATTCCCACAGGATTCATACTATGGTTGGTAACCATACTCATTCTGGTTGTATAAATAATTGTGTTTGGTAACCATATTCTCAAAGTATTCATAGTTTGGGTTGGTAACCACTCTCTCGCAGTATTCATAGTTGGGTTGGTAACCGTATTCTCACAATATTCATAGTTTGATTGGTAACCATTCTCTCACAGTATTCTTAGTTTGGGTTGGAAACCATATTCCCACAGTATTCATAGTTTGGGATTTAACCATTCTCTCGCAGTATTCATAGTTTGAGTTGGTAACCATTCTCTCATAGTATTCATAGTTTCGGTTGGTAACCATTTTCTCACATCATTCATAGTTTGGGTTGGTAACCATTTTCTCGCAATATTCATAGTTTGGGTTGGTAACCATTCTCTCAAAGTATTCGTAGTTTGGTCTGTAACCATATTCCCACAGTATTCATAGTTTGGTTGGTAACCATATTCTCACAGTATTCATAGTTTGGGTTGGTAACCATTCTCTCACAGTATTCATAGTTGGGTTGGTAACCATATTCTCACAGTATTCTTAGTTTGGGTTGGTAACCATTCTCTCAAAGTATTCATAGTTTGGTTGGTAACCATATTCCCACAGTATTCATAGTTTGGTTGGTAACCATATTCTCACAGTATTCATAGTTTGGGTTGGTAACCTTTCTTTCACAGTATTCATAGTTTGGTTGGTGACCATATTTATTAAGGTGGTATAAACAATTGTGGTAAGGTTGGTAACCATATTCTCACAATATTCATAGTTTTGTTGGTAACCATTCGCTCACAGTTGTCATGGTTTTGGTTGGTAACCATATTCCCACAGTATTCATTGATTGGTTGGTAACCATATTTTCACAGTATTCATAGTTTTGGTTGGTAACCATATTCTTACAGTATTCAAAGTTTGGGTTGGTAACAATTCTCTCACAGTCAATGTTTGGGTTGGTAACCATATTCCTACTGTATTCCTAGTTTGATTGGTAACCATATTCATTTTGGTGGTACAGATAATTATGGTTTGTAACCATATTATCACAGTGTTCATAGTTTGGTTGGTAATCATATTCATTCTGGTGGTATAAATAATTATGGTTGCTAACCATAATCTCACAGTATTTATAGTTTGGTTGGTAACCATATTCCTACAGTATGTATAGTTTAATTGGTAACCATATTCTCACAGTATTCATAGTTTGGTTGGTAATCATATTCATATTCATTCTGGTGGTATAAATAATTATAGTTGGTAACCATATTCTCACAGTATTTATAGTCTGGTTGGTAACCATATTACCACAGTATTCGTAGTTTGATTGGTAACCATATTTGCACATTATTAGTTTGGTTGATAAAAATATTCATTCTGGCGGTATACATAATTATAGTTGGAAACCATATTCCCCCAGTATTCATAGTTTGGTTGGTAACCATATTCCCACAGTATTAATAGTTTGATTGGTAACCATATTCGCAAATTATGCATAGTTTGGTCGATAACAATATTCATTCTGCTGGTATAAATAATTATGGTTGGAAACCATATTCCCACAGTATTCATAGTTTGGTTGGTGACCATATTCTCACAGTATTCATAGTTTTGGTTGGTAACCATATTCCCACAGTATTCATAGTTTGGGAGGTGACCATATTCTCACAGTATTCATATTTTTGATTGGTAACGGTAACCATATTCCCACAGTATTTATAGTTTGGTAAGTGACCATATTCTCACAGTATTCATAGTTTGGTAGGTGACCATATTCTGACAGTATTCATAGTTTTTATTTGGTAGGTGACCATATTCTCACAGTATTCATAGTTTGGTAGGTGACCATATTCTCACATCATTCATAGTTTTGGTTGGTAACCATATTCCCACAGTATTCATAGTTTGGTTGGTTACCATTCTCTCACAGTATTCATAGTTTTGGTTGGTAACCATTCTGTCAACAGTATTTATAGTTTGGTTGGTAGCCATATTCCTACAGTGTTCATAGCTTGGGTTGGTAACCATTCTCTCACAGTCATAGTTTGGTTGGTGACCATATTCTCACAGTATTCATAGTTTGGGTTGGTAACCATTCTTTCACAGTATTCATTTGTTGGTAATCATATTCATTCTGGTGGTATAAATAATTGTTGTTGGTAACCATATTCTCACATTATTCATAATTTGGTTGGTAACCATTTTCCAAAGTATTCATAGTTTGATTTGTAATCATATTCTCACAGGATTCATAGTTAGGATTGGTAACCATATTCATAGTTTGGCTGTTAACCATTCTGTCACAGTATTTATAGTCTGGTTGGTAACCATATTCATAGTTTGGCTGTTAACCATTCTGTCACAGTATTTATAGTCTGGTTGGTAACCATATTCATAGTTTGGCTGTTAACCATTCTGTCACAGTATTTATAGTCTGGTTGGTAACCATATTCCCACAGTATATGTAGCATGATTGGTAACCACATTCCCACAGTATTCATAGTTTGGTTAACATATTCTTTAAGAATTCGATCTTGATACCAAACTTTTTTTACATTTTTATTTGAAGGCTTTTTTGACAAGCAGTTATTTACCTTGTCAGTTAACATTGTTTACTATGGATAATCATAAAATAAAACATGGGTTGTTTTTATTGCAACATGTCAATTTGATTTGCAGATTTTTTATAAGAAAAGGTCATTGTACAAAAAATAATCTGTCGAACGATACAATTATTCTGGATCATTAATGGCAGAGTATGACTATGAGTGTGCAATGATGAATTAATGTCTTCTTTCAGGCTGAAGGCTGCCTACCAGACAGGAAGATAGCTGAGTTCCATCTACTGCTGATCGAAGTTTGTCCTCACATCACAGATTCAGTGTTAAAGGTTACAGTGTTATAGGACTTAAAAGAGAAAAGTGTTTGTTTCCGCTAACCCGACCGACCCTATTATTTAGCCGCTGACCATAACTTTTTTATTGCAAAAAATATAATTAAAAATTAAAAAAAAAAAAATTTTTTTTAAAAATTAAATAATAATTCGAACCCATGAACCAAGGTTTCGTATGGAGAAAAAAAAATGCCTCCAGTTAGATTAGAATCCACGACCCCTGGGGTTTCCAGTGTACATTACCAATTATTGATAAAAGGCCATAACCATGTATTATCTAGGTATTAATACCTTCCCCAGTATTTTTTATCATATTAAAAGTGTTTTTTCATTAACAAAAATAAGGTCATTAATAATAATAAAAAAATAAAAAAAAGTTTTACCTACCTAGCCTATTTTATTTTAAGCCGTTAGCGGAAACAAACCATTTTCTTTTTTTGGCCTAGACATTTTATCAGTTACAATATCATTTTATCCTTTAAATAGTGATATATCCTACATGTACTTGAGAACTGTGTGTATTTATTTATTACTATACGATTTATGACATCTCAGTAAAAACAGATCTTAATCACACTTTTATACTCTCCGCTTCTAGGATATGACACCATTTCTTTAGAGGTAACTGGTTATGTCAGGTTGACCTTTCATCTACATGTATTCAATAATCATTAGAAGTTAAACCAAATTCAACCACTGTAATCACATGCTTCTTATCACTTTTGGCAAGAACGTCTTGAAATTGTTTATTAATCAATGCGTTCTTTATGCCTTTCATGGGTAGATACGTTTTATTCATTCTGGGTGCTTGTAAGTATTTTAACGCAAGCTACAAATTGTGCAGTATTGATGAAGCATACCTAATGATTAACAGAGAAGTTAGTGTCATCATGTCAGTGCTTCACAAGGTCAACATTGCAGTTGGAGGTCAAAGGTCATAAGTAATTGTTTCATATCACATAGATCTATTACTTTTGCAGCAGTTGAACGATTTTGATAATATTTAACAGGAAGTCATCATATGACACTGTGTCTGGAATGACCAGGTCCCTATTAAATTATGTCATCCAGGGTCACACTATTAGATCAAAGGTCAAAAGTATCAGTTTATCAGTGAAGAGATTTTGATAGTACTTTACAGAAAGGTTACTGGCAACACGTTTAAGGTAGTGTATTGAAAATAACTTCAAGGTTCCTATCATCAAGGTCAAGGTCACACTGAGGGGTCAAAGGATAAAGTGGGTATTTTTCATGTCCAGTCCAATGCCAGGATTTTGTTAATACTTTACAGAAACGTTTGTGTATTAAAAATTGCAAAACTCTTTTTTTTAACAATGAATTTTTTATTTTAATTTGTACCAGTATAATTATAATAAAAAAAAAGATAATTAGCAATTTTTATGAATTTTTTTTGTTGAACATTTTACTTAAGATTTCGCCTCTTGTGAAATTTCATATTTTTACATCATTCAATGAAATAACATCATAGTCATAAACACGTGAATATCCTCTTCCTATTGCAGGAGTTGTACCTATATTATAAATGGATTCACTCTGTCACCAGTACCAGCCACACATTGAATCTGTCACCTAGTCTCCTTAAGTTCCTGCAGACACTGTTGTCAAGACAACCTCATCTAGGCCACACCCTTATTTCCTCGATTTACATCAGTACTAACTCTCAGCTGACGAAAAACAACAAAGCGTTACTCTATGTGTATATAAACAGCGTTAACTATCTCCTAGATAGTTTGGCCCAGGAAGATCTTGACCATGACAATAAAACCGTGACTGCCGAAAGAATCTATGAAATACTTGCCTACTTTGACCCGGACAGCGACACCAGTCAGCTCCCACTTCGACAGATGTTTTCTAAAATATTGGAAAACTGCAAACATGAAACAAGTTATATCTGTAGGACACGAGTCATCTCTGTTTTGATTGGTCGCTCAGAGAACCGTTTACTGGAGGAGTTTTGTAGACTGGACTATGAACAGGAGACGAACAATGCAGTGGCGACGTACCAGACGTGTGCCAAGCTGACAGAGGAACAAAGATGGATCCTGTACCTGTCGTCTCTGACAGATATCAACACAAGATGGAAGATGTTCTATCTCATGTCCATGAAGAACAAAAGACACGTATTGGAAGTCATCATGGTACATATTATTTACTATTTTTAATTTTTGTGTACAATTTAGAGACAGTTTCAAAACTTTAACAAATTTTAGCACCTTTGCAAATTGGTTTTACACACCAGCAATGCTAAGAATATTATTCCATTTGATGCAAAACATTCACCACAACAGGAAGTGTTTTGTTTCATGCGTCATGTTTTATTTCTTGTATCTTTTTTTCCTTCTGATCTTCAGAACTTAAATAATATTCATGATCAGTGTTATTTTTTAGGAAACTGGTTTGTCTCTGATCAAGTGTTGTATGTTTGATGGATTACAAGCACTCGTGGAGCCGGTAGAGTTACATCCCCTGAAGCCATTGTTATTGTTGCTAGGTTGGACACATTGTTACAGCAGTACAGAGGCCCGACAACTGCTTCAGACACTTCGGACCCATAAGGTAAATACATCATGTGATAATATTGTGCCGTCTGCATGGTATTGCTGAGAACAGATAATCTTTGGTTATTCTGACTCAGCACTTTATACATTATGCTTATAATTATACATTGACAAACAGTTGCCAAATAAAATACTGTTGTGACATACTCATCTTCCAATCTTCCTATATTTGAATCCAAATCTCCATGCTTGGCCTGTCAAGATATAATACGACAAATTGCACCTTTGCTCAGTCTGTGAGGTGGGAGTTGGCGATGATGTTTCACGTAAAATATAATAACGATAAATTGCACTTTGGTCAGTCTGTGAGGCTGGGAGTTGGCGATGGTGTTTCACATATTAATGGAACTAACCAGAAACATGGTTATATAAAAAATGTATTCATCATAAACTGGGATTCTGTAAACCATGTGATATTGTGTATTACAGAGTGACTGTGAGCACCCTGCCATTAGCATGGGATGTAACAAACTCGCAAACCAGATCGACCTTATACAGTGGTGCATGGAAAAGGCAAAGTGAGTTCTCAGTCTGGCAGTTTACATGTTATTTATATACTTGCCAGTGGTCAGACTAAAAAACAGTCATCAGCTGTCTTTTTTTAAGAGAAAAATGAAGTTAAGATTTGGACATCTGTTAAAATAATAATCTAGGTACAGTCCTGAGTGATATTACCTTTACTCAAGTACAGATAATGATACATCACTTACTGGCCTAATGTAAAATCCTTTATATTATGTATATCATTTCCATTGAAAGATTAAAAAGGCGGGTCTGGGGCTTTATTAGGAGGGAAGGGTTTATACGTAGGTATATATAAAATAAATGACGAGCACAATTTTTTTCGCACTTCCAAAACATTTAGGCAGTTTTTGCTTCTTTAGACAATTTAGTCTTTCTGTATCTGCCAAGTTAAATTAGAACTTATTAATAATAATAATAGTTGTTTACTACTCCCTAAGCATACGGTTCCTTTACTAGTATTCTATTTTGTTCACGCCAGACCGTTACTGACAGAAGAGTCGACAGGGCCTCAGTTTCAGAGAGCTGCTGATTTATTCAAGGGTTTGGAGAGTCACTCTGTCCTGTATGTTCTGCACAACTCTACCAAGTTGTCTGCCCTTGATCAACAGGAAGTGTTAGCCCTGCTGCAGAAAGTTCCTCTACAGGGTACGTCTGCTCATCAAGGAGATGATTATATAACTTTTGTTTTACCTAATGCATTGGAAAGATAAATGATTAAGACATTGTACCCTGAACCTTTTAAATTTGGAAGTGCCTTAAGTAAATGTTTTGAGACTAAATAGTTGATATAATTGAAGCACTAATCTGACACAATTAACGAGATTAATATTGTTACACAATCATGGACAACATGAAAAAATAGTCCAAATACAATCGCCTGCAATAAAGTAATCTGTGAAATTTCCTAAGGCCTCTTCACAAAAAGCAGTCATTTATTCAGTTGAAATTAATTTTAATGAATTGTTTCAGGAGCCAAAGATGACCAAGCTGGGAAGAAGAAGACTGTGCGCTTTCAGGAAGAATCCGACACACAAGTAGTACGTCAGGTGACCAGTCTGGATCAGCAGAAGGACATGGCCATATACACAGGATACTGTGTTCTCAAAAATGTCATGGACGCCATCTTGTTTTGTTCTGAGAGTTCAGATGACAGACTGACCCACCCTGTAAGGTCTAAAAGCAGACGTAAAATATCAAACCATGTTGAGTCTGAAAGTAGTTCTGGTACCAGGTCAAGGTCAGAGAGTACATCTACCAGCTGTGATAAACTAGACTGTGATGAGAAACTTTCTGCAGATAAGAAGGATACTGAGAAACGTGCAGTAAATTTACAAAATCTCTATAAAGAAAATGTAACTGCCAGACTAGCTCAAGTCCAGTCGTATCTCTTAAAAATGCAGCCATTGACATTTAGAGTGGAAATACTGGAAGATATATTTAGTTTGTTGTTTCTCTCTCATGAAGATGTTCAGGAAGATCTGTTGCTATCTGAATATAACAGTGATGAAGTAGACGAAAAAAGTCGCAGTGCCAGCACTGGAGGTGATACTCCATTACAATCTCCACGAAAGCAAAGCTCTTATGATTTGAAACTTACAGTGGAATCAGTAAATCAGGTACCATTGCCCGAAACCAATGGTGCTTACGATATTCCATTTGAAGAAGTGAGGAAACCAACAAGTGATAGTAAAAAGACAATAAACATGGAGAAGGTGGGAGAGATACTGGAAAACGTCAAGTTGAAAATTTCGGAAGGTAGGGAAAAGTTGATCAGAGAACCACAAACTCGAAGTTCTAGCTTCTCGGGGAACATTAGTTCAATGAGCACAAGTAGTTCTGTCAATTTGACCTGCTTTGGATTTGTAGTGAATGAATACCTTGTTAGAGACATTCTTGCATTACTAAAGGATTGCATTTTAGATGTATCTGCTGCTAAATATCAAATTCATGGAAAAAAAGCAGATGTGAGGGAAAGATATAGGTCTGCAAGGGAGGTATCTGATCTCGGACCTCTGAATATTGATCCAACCATAGAAGAGGCCTTGTGTCGATTGGTTAAATCAAGCATTACCATGGAAACTCTTCAGAAGCGGATCACACAGCTAGAGCGTTACACAAGTGAGGCACACTGGCGTTATCAGCTCGTGACCAGTGAACACATTCCTAAGGCAATTGGAGAGATTTTATCAGAAGTAGCTGTGGATGCTGGGGACTCATCAGATGAAGAAGTTGAGATACGAGGCCTGGGGGCAGGACAGAAATCAAGAAAGAGAAAAAAATCATCAGGTATTTAACCTAAACAACTGCACATTTTGTATTACCGTTATATCTTTTTATGTCCGACACTACCAGTATATACGGATATGAACATTTTTCTTGTTGAATGTGCACTGTTGTCAGCTCATAGTGATATTCCAGATTGGCGTTAACGTCTCACACCACAATTATTTTTCCATCTATAGGGTCCCATTGTAATGTTCTTGTTCGTGGCATAGAGATAAACACAATTTACAACATGTATTTATGCTTAAATTCTTCATTGATCCAATATCTGCAATTTAAAACACAATTAACAAATATTTACCAGGTTGAAACATTTTAAATTTCATGTTTGCATGTAACCTTTCAAAATCTAGCATAATAATATGACAAAAATACAACTCTGTGGTGATTAGACCAATGGTGTGTAAAATGGGGCAGAATTAGCTAGAAATCTTATATCAACATGAATTTTCTGTGATCTCTTCCTAGAATGCTGTATATTTAGAACCTGGTAAGGATAAATCAATGTATGCATTGGAAAGTCCTGTAAAACTTTTACCTCCTTCATCTGTAGGGCACAGTATTCAAGGGAGAGAAATAGTGTTGTGAGTCCTGAAGGTTTGAAAAGTAGCAACATATATATCCAAAATTGTGAAAATATACTGAATTGAATAAAATATTCAAAAATAATTTCCGATAAGATAAGCTGCCATTGACATTTTGGCTGCTGCTAGTGCTTACATAGGTGATATAGAGTAGCACACTGTGACTGAAATTGTGTTATTTGGGAAGGGAATGTTTTTTCAGCTGTCTGTCACCTCATAAAAACGATAGCTGATGTACTTTATGATAATTCCAGTGAGGAAATTGTCCCGCAATGAGGCCGAGACTGTTGAATGTTGCCAGTCAGACAGTAGTGTTGTTGGAGACGCGTTGAACAGAAGAGGATCAAGGTCACTCTCCATTGCCAGGCAACCAGTGGGGACACAGAGCTTGATATCGCTGCTGTTGTCATCACCGGTCACCTTGCTGACCATGTCCATCAGGAAAGGCCAGTACACACAAACTAAACAGATAATAAAGGTGAAACAATTATATTTGTCATGGATGACTTTCCTTTGCTCTGCATGTCAATTTATTTTTTGAAATGAAGAGCCTCTTACTTTGATGCATTTCATTTATGAATTTTTACATGTAGAACGTTTTATCATGCAGATATGCACTTTTCTGCCTAATAAAGGGGTGAGTTAATAAATTTTGCTTTATTAGGCACTGACAAATAAAGCAAAATCAATGCGGTATCGCTCGGTGTTCATTGTTTGTAATGTTATCTGACGTCACGTAACGTTATCCGATCCGATTCGGCACGAAAACGAAGAATGGCTCGGCAGGACCTCGGCATTCTTCTGTTCTAAATCTCGCTTAACAAACTTGATAATACCTAATATTCTCTATATATTATTTACTTAACATATTGATGGTTTAGGTTACATTATTTTGAAGAAGAGTATTATCTAGTGACTATTAAATAGAGCATAACCCAGCGCAAATCAGTCTGGTGATGCAAAACCTTAAAAAACATGACTATTTAGTTTTGTTTCAGTGCATTTGTTTAGTAAAACTATAAAAAAAATAATGAAATTAAACAAAATTTGTGACCATTAAGCGACTGATATACAGTTACAAAATTCAAAATTCCAATGTATTTAACCCTATATTTAAAGCACTTATGCTCCTAAATATTTTCCTTTTTAGCTGTTCAAACTTGAAGATCGACCAGAAGCTGTTGAAGTTTACTTCTCACAAGCCTTTCAGAAGGCAAGTCGAAGTGTTCAGGGAATTCTGGGAAATGGATCCACTTCTCCTGACACTGTGCCAGGAAAACCCAGCATGAAATCTCTTGCAACTGTTGCTGCAGCTGGTGTTGCTACGGCTTCGATATCAAACATAGCTGATGAGCTTCTAACTTTTCCAACATTGCCTCGGATGCCAAAAATAGAAAATGACGAGAATGTGCCTCAGAATATCATCAGAAACTTTGAGTCAGAAAACTTAACACTCATGATTTTATTAGATTTGCTCTGTTCATCTGCCAAGTCATGGGATGTGTGCAATCATTTGTTAGATGCAATAAAATCTCGTCAACCGGCGAAAAATACAACAACAAACGTGAAAAGTGTTCTTTCAAGCTCAGAGCGAAAACCCACGTCAGCGAGTTCCAAACAGAGAGTGAATAAGATCAGGACATTTTCAGACATCCTGACACAGATACAGTCTCTTCTGCAACTTGGAGCAGACAACCCATTTCCAAGACAAGAGCAGACGGCCATAACTAAAACATTCCAGAAAAGTGTACAGAGTTACCTATGTCAGGCCGAATTCTCACTTTACTCGGACAAGTGTAAGGTCTATGCAACAATGTGCCAAAACTTGACCAAGTACATTCACCGCATGGAGGAAGCATTCCAGCAGCACAAAGGAAGCAGTATGGAGTCTCCTGATCGCCTCAGATTAAGCAGTGCAGACACATTCAGGTCAAGGGCAGACTCGAAGCAAGACAAACCTGTGATACATCACTGTATGAAGCAGTTGATACATATCCTGGATAAGGAGGTTCCCAACGGGGGACTCATAACTGTCATTACCAGGTAAACATATATTCTAATGCAACTATTATGTAACACGATAATCCATTGGCTAACGTCTCAAGTTTGACGTAAACCCCCTATTTACCGTCTGAAAAATATGTCACGTCACATAACGTTGACACAAACGACGTCATTGGATGACGTCAACAAAATGCTGGCATCAATGTATTTGAGTTTTCATAGAAAAAACAAATGTATATGTATGATTTGATTTTATATTTGTAGCATTTGAATGGAAAAGCATTAGAATCAAGATAACCATGATAAGATTTTCCATCTGGGACGGTATGTGGTTGGTTTTACGGTCTGAAATTACGTTTTACGGCTCCGCTTCCGCGTTGCCGTAAAATGAAATTTTAGACCGTAAAACCACTCACATACCGTCCCGGATTGAAAATCTTAGCATGGTTATCTCTTAATTTATTCTAAGAAACAAAGCACTAAATGTGGAATGTGAAACTATTGTAGGTAACTATATGTAAAGAAAAAAAATAAAATAATGGTTTCGGGTTGACTAAGCAATATTTTATGAACGTGAAACTAATGTCGCTATATATAAAGAAAGAACCAGATACAACAGTTTCGCCTCAACGTATATTACAGTTTTTATGAACATGTATTGAAGTCAAGTCAATAGATGATGGTTGGTACTTTTGAATTTGCCAAGGAAATAGTTGAGTAAATGCTTAAATGAGTTTATACCTATTTTTCCGTTTCAGACACACCAGTTCCTCACAACGTAACAAGGACTACTTGTTAAGTCTGTATGAACATTGTAAAGAGTTGTCCTTCCTAGTCTCGGAGTCAGAATCACAGACTAAAGGTGGGTTATGTGAGACAAGTACCATGCTGATACTCATATTGGGAAGTAAATAATAGTGCCACATGACGCATCAGTTTGTTAGGTTTATATGCCTTCTCTCTGCCTCCTTTTATGCCCCGCACCGTGATAGTGGAGGGGGAATATCATGTAACCCCTTAGTTAAGGTTTCTCAGTATGTTCATTTCAAGTTCACTAATAGCCATATTCAGACTTCATACACGTCTACCTGACTTTTACATGTTTCGACCAGAAGTTAGTCATGGTGACAGACCTACCTTCATTTTACACTTCTGACCACTCAATGTTAATATGAAAGCTGTAATGCGATTGGTTCAAATCCTGTAATCAACCAAGGAAATGCAAGCTTTCAAATCGATGAACTTTAATCAAGGGAGAGAACTCTTTATTGTTCAACAAATAACATTATGCTTCAAATTACACGCGATTAAAGATGATTTCTGGTTGAATTTTAGTTTGCAAAGTTTGATTGTCCCGAGATTTTCTTGAGTAGCCCGACGGGCAACCATTTTTGAAAGAGAGACTAGCCCAGATTCAGATTTGACTAGCCCCGGGCGTCGGGCTATCCTATTCTTTGAGCACTGCTTCATTGATTTCTAAATCACAGATAGTGTTCTTTCTTCATATTGTACAAAATTATAAACATATATACATCATGATGAGTACTGTACATTTTGATCGATGGAAAATGACCAACTGTTTACATTTTATTCATTCTGGTTAATTATTACCTCCCTTTTAAGTCACTCTTAAAACTATCGTCCAATTACACATGCTTGCTGTTACTAAAAAAACAACAAAAAAACCAATGTCTTCTTTAAATGATGCTACTATCTTAATATCCGAAATACAGAGCGGAGCATCCATGTCCCATGAACAGGATCAACAATAATACTTTGACTTGTTTGTTAAGGTTCAACATTTGCACTAATATTTACTACATTACCATTCCTTTACTACATTTCATGGATATTTACACTATTTCTGTGGACATTTACTAGAACTGGCTGCCTCATTATACCCCAGCTTTCACAAAGTGAAGTGGGGGCTGCATAGGAATCACGTTGTCCGTAACGTCCCGTCACGTAACACATTTTTGTCCTATCGCATCACATCGTTTAGAATTATCCAGTCGCGTAACACATTTTTAATACTTGCATTCCTCAAATAATTTTGCATGGGCTGTTCCCATACTTCATATACACATAACAACTGATGACTATGTCCATCTACATCACCCATTGTTGACTGCCTAATTTATTACAGAATTATGGCCTTTGCTCGACTTCAGTGATAGTTCTAGTTATATTGTTATATTGTTGGTCAAAACTACTAATTTGCTGGATTTCCTTGCCGTTCCTAAGCTTCCATCAGCTGTCTGGAATTGTAGAGATAATATTTTTACTATGACAAAACATTTATTTAAAAAGAGAAATAGCAAAACGTTATGTTTATTTAACATTATACTAATAGTAAAAAGAACAGCAATAACAAGCTGTTACCTGTATCATCTTTACAGAGACCATGGTGATACCCCAGAACTACTTTGAGATGCTGCAAGAGGGACCACTGCGCATTCTTGGGCGGATGATGTTTACCAAGAAAATGCCACCAGCAAAGTAAATTATCATACAGTTGAAATATCTTCTTTATTGACTTTCAAAATCAAACACAGGGCTTGCACTGGCTTTTTTTTTATTTGTGCAACCACTTTCGCCAAATGAAAAAAAAAAGAAGCCAAATTGGAGAAATTAGCAAAATGTCTTCCCAATGTCACAAACTCAGTGATATTCTAAGTTAACATATAGCAGGTATCATGGTTTGACGAAAAAGTGTAAACAATTTTCAAAAAAAAAGAAAAGAAGAAAAGATAAACGCTTTCTGTGATCCTTCTACTAAATATAATATATACTATATATTATATATACTATTACATTGATTATCTGATTTCGGAGAACTTTTGAGTAGAATTCGGACGGGAAAAGTGTTGTTTATATGATATTTAACTTCAGGTTGGAGAGGGTGGCAGACAAACTGAGCCTGAACCTGACCCACATCATCGTGTACAGCTGCTGTATGAAGGTGCCAAGTAAACGCCTACCTCTCTTGTCTGTAACCTCGGGTAAACAAGGTGGGTAGTCACTATATATGTGATTACAAGTATATGTGTAATAGTTTTATTTAATGGACAGAAAAAGTAGTTTATGAAGTACAATTATAACACAAAACAATATAACACAAATTTCAAAATTGTATTCGTATCTCTTGATTAGGGCTATTCCGTCAAAACATACCCAGGACAACAGGAAGTCAATTTTATAAACATCTATGGGTGAACCCTGTTTTCTAAAATATGGTTCTTTCAACTCAATTTTGCATCAACGTGTGGGTGTTCAGTTTCAAAAGTGCCTTCCTTGGGTCCCATGTATGTCTAAATGGAATAGCTCTTAGACATTTCTTCCATTTGGATTGTATTTATTTAGTGTTTTACATGCTTAAAGTTATAGCTAATGTGCCTTTAAAGATTGCTCTTTGATAGCAGAAGATTACTTAAAATAAGTATAAAATTCACTTTGAATTATTATGTGTCGACTGTCAAACTGTGATGATCGGTACAGATTAATACAAGATTAACCCTTAACCCGCTAAGCGCGACAATAATAGCGTTTGCGTCCATTGTAAACCCAGATCAGCCTGCCAGTAACTGGCAGTTACAGGCTGATCAGGGTTTACAATGTCCAGCTGCTGATCAGTCATTTTCCCCAAAACATTCCTTTGTCACATAAATGGAATGGTCTTAATTCAAAGAAAGAACAGTCCATTATATATATGTAGCGTGTTAAGGGTTAATTTGAGGTCTTTGAGTGTAATATTGTAATACATCACAGCAATATTTTTAGTTTAAAATGATAATGAGCCAGCGAAAAAGGTCAGTTGCCCCTGTTATTTAGGAATATATAGCAGAATTATAGATTCTTATTAACTGTATTATTTTGTTTTGTTTCCAGAATGTCCAGCCTTCTCTGGGAAGATAATATATAACTGTTCGGACAAGACAGGTGTACACAATGCTGGCAATGCTGAAGAGTTCCTGCGTAACCTGCTGACCCAGCTTGTCAAGCTCATGAAAGGTGAGACAGTGTGCTTATTAACTGAGCGTCTAAAATTGTACAACATAATCTCTCCATGCTTCAACAATTTAATGTTTGAGTTACCACAAGACAGCTAGAAAAAAATGTTGAGTGTCTGTGATTGAACTGTTTATCAGTGCATCTGCATAAAAAACATTTCAATCCATCTGCATAAAAAAACATTTCAAGACACTCCATAGTTGGCAGCTGGTTCCATTATCTAATGTTTCGAGAGTAGAAGGAAAACTTGTATTTGTATATGTCCTTAGGAGCTGCTGTTTGATGTAGGCGTTGAGTGTCCAATGATTGAGTATTGGGCCAATGGGTATAAATAAAACAAAGCATTGTATGAGTCATATAAGACTTATTTCAGACATGCCATAATTATATTTCATTCCAGATATTTCGGGCCGATGTAATGCTGAGAGCCTGTTTGACTACACATGTGCTGATCTGATGACAGAGACCACAGAATTCTATGACATCATCGCACAAACGTCTGTTCTCCAATCAGTAGACTTGTTACATCTGGACAAGTTGCAGAGGAAGTGTTTTTTTGGGAACCTCCAAACACTGATGTCCATCCACTGTTTCATCAATCATGTCAAGACCGTGAACTCTCAGGTACTGGTATTCAATAATAATACATTCAAATATATATTGATCATATGTGTGATATCTGACAGAGGGAGCGGGGGTTCAAAACACACAGATTTCTGACCCATGTCCCTGTCTCTCCAATTTTGTAAGTAATCTCACAGAATACTTATATTTTGAAAAAGAAAAACAACAACACAGTTTACAGTTTTGTGTTGCCAGCATAGCATGGCAGACACTGATGCAGACACTAAGGGATCACTTTGTCTGTCGTCTTTTTTCATCGTCCGTCACACTTTAACCATCGCCATAACTTGAAAAGTATTTGACCTATGTTCATGAAATGTCTCACACCATAACTTGAAAATGATTTGATCTATGTTCATGAAACTTCAGTATGGTATTATTCAATTATGTTTTTATAACGTTAACACATATACAGGCAAGACTTTTACAAGTCATTATTAACAAATAATTTATTAGACATAATTTTGTTCTTTTATGTTTTACAAAATATTGATACCACCTGATTATTGTAAACAGACAACCAAAGAGTATATGAAATCATAAAATACATGAACAGGAACTTTTGTATCTTTTAAGAAATCCGATGGTCAGCCAGAACCCGCCAGCAAGACCTCAGTATGTGTGTACAGCGAGATGTTGGCCACAGAACAGCTGGCACTTCTCAACACATTCTCCTATAGGCTGGCACAGCTGGGTGTGGTCAGGTGAGTATCCATGGTAACACAGTACATGTGTGTGTGTGTGTACAGTGAGATTTTGGCCACAGAACAGCTGGTACTTAACACATTCTCCTATAGACTGGCACAGCTGGGTGTGGTCAGGTGAGTATCCACGGTAACACAGTACATGTGTGTGTGTGTACAGTGAGATTTTGGCCACAAAACAGCTGGCACTTCTCAACACATTTTCCTATACACTGGCACAGATGGGTGTGGTCAGGTGTGTAACCATGGTAACACAGTATATGTGTACAGTGAGATGTTGGTCACAGAACAGCTGGCGCTTCTCAACACATTCTCCTATAGACTGGCACAGATGGGTGTGGTCAGGTGAGTATCCATGGTAACACAGTACATGTGTACAGTGAGATGTTGGCCACAGAACAGCTGGCACTTCTCAACACATTCTCCTATAGACTGGCACAGCTGGGTTTAGTCAGGTGAGTATCCATGGTAACACAGTACATGTGTACAGTGAGATGTTGGCCACAGAACAGCTGGCACTTCTCAACACATTCTCCTATAGACTGGCACAGCTGGGTGTGGTCAGGTGAGTATCCATGGTAACACAGTATATGTGTACAGTGAGATGTTGGCCACAGAACAGCTGGCACTTCTCAACACATTCTTCTATAGACTGGCACAGATGGGTGTGGTCAGGTGAGTATCCATGGTAACACAGTATATGTGTACAGTGAGATGTTGGCCACAGAACAGCTGGCACTTCACAACACATTCTCCTATAGACTGGCACAGATGGTTATCTCCTATAGACTGGCACAGATGGGTGTGGTCAGGTGAGTATCCATGGTAACACAGTACATGTGTACAGTGAGATGTTGGCCACAGAACAGCTGGCACTTCTCAACACATTCTCCTATAGACTGGCACAGCTGGGTGTGGTCAGGTGAGTATCCATGGTAACACAGTACATGTGTACAGTGAGATGTTGGCCACAGAACAGCTGGCACTTCTCAACACATTCTCCTATAGACTGGCACAGCTGGGTGTGGTCAGGTGAGTATCCATGGTAACACAGTATATGTGTACAGTGAGATGTTGGCCACAGAACAGCTGGCACTTCTCAACACATTCTTCTATAGACTGGCACAGATGGGTGTGGTCAGGTGAGTATCCATGGTAACACAGTATATGTGTACAGTGAGATGTTGGCCACAGAACAGCTGGCACTTCACAACACATTCTCCTATAGACTGGCACAGATGGGTGTGGTCAGGTGAGTATCCATGGTAACACAGTACATGTGTACAGTGAGGTGTTGGCCACAGAACAGCTGGCACTTCTCAACACATTCTCCTATATACTGGCACTGATGGGTGTGGTCAGGTGTGTAACCATGGTAACACAGTATATGTAGACAGTGAGATGTTGGTCACAGAACAGCTGGCACTTCTCAACACATTCTCCTATAGACTGGCTCAGCTGGGTGTGGTCAGGTGAGTATCCATGGTAACACAGTACATGTGTACAGTGAGATGTTGGCCACAGAACAGCTGGCACTTCTCAACAAATTCTCCTATAGACTGGCACAGCTGGGTGTGGTCAGGTGAGTATCCATGGTAACACAGTATATGTGTACAGTGAGATGTTGGCCACAGAACAGCTGGCACTTCTCAACACATTCTTCTATAGACTGGTACAGATGGGTGTGGTCAGGTGAGTATCCATGGTAACACAGTATATGTGTACAGTGAGATGTTGGCCACAGAACAGCTGGCACTTCACAACACATTCTCCTATAAACTGGCACAGATGGTTGTCTCCTATAGACTGGCACAGATGGGTGTGGTCAGGTGAGTATCCATGGTAACACAGTATATGTGTACAGTGAGATGTTGGCCACAGAACAGCTGGCACTTCTCAACACATTCTTCTATAGACTGGCACAGATGGGTGTGGTCAGGTGAGTATCCATGGTAACACAGTATATGTGTACAGTGAGATGTTGGCCACAGAACAGCTGGCACTTCACAACACATTCTCCTATAGACTGGCACATATGGTTATCTCCTATAGACTGGCACAGATGGGTGTGGTCAGGTGAGTATCCATGGTAACACAGTATATGTGTACAGTGAGATGTTGGCCAGAGAACAGCTGGCACTTCTCAACACATTCTTCTATAGACTGGCACAGATGGGTGTGATCAGGTGAGTATCCATGGTAACACAGTATATGTGTACAGTGAGATGTTGGCCACAGAACAGCTGGCACTTCTCAACACATTCTTCTATAGACTGGCACAGATGGGTGTGGTCAGGTGAGTATCCATGGTAACACAGTATATGTGTACAGTGAGATGTTGGCCACAGAACAGCTGGCACTTCACAACACATTCTCCTATAGACTGGCACATATGGTTATCTCCTATAGACTGGCACAGCTGGGTGTGGTCAGGTGAGTATCCATGGTAACACAGTATATGTGTACAGTGAGATGTTGGCCACAGAACAGCTGGCACTTCTCAACACATTCTTCTATAGACTGGCACAGATGGGTGTGGTCAGGTGAGTATCCATGGTAACACAGTATATGTGTACAGTGAGATGTTGGCCACAGAACAGCTGGCACTTCACAACACATTCTCCTATAGACTGGCACAGATGGGTGTGGTCAGGTGAGTATCCATGGTAACACAGTACATGTGTACAGTGAGGTGTTGGCCACAGAACAGCTGGCACTTCTCAACACATTCTCCTATATACTGGCACTGATGGGTGTGGTCAGGTGTGTAACCATGGTAACACAGTATATGTAGACAGTGAGATGTTGGTCACAGAACAGCTGGCACTTCTCAACACATTCTCCTATAGACTGGCTCAGCTGGGTGTGGTCAGGTGAGTATCCATGGTAACACAGTACATGTGTACAGTGAGATGTTGGCCACAGAACAGCTGGCACTTCTCAACAAATTCTCCTATAGACTGGCACAGCTGGGTGTGGTCAGGTGAGTATCCATGGTAACACAGTATATGTGTACAGTGAGATGTTGGCCACAGAACAGCTGGCACTTCTCAACACATTCTTCTATAGACTGGCACAGATGGGTGTGGTCAGGTGAGTATCCATGGTAACACAGTATATGTGTACAGTGAGATGTTGGCCACAGAACAGCTGGCACTTCACAACACATTCTCCTATAAACTGGCACAGATGGTTGTCTCCTATAGACTGGCACAGATGGGTGTGGTCAGGTGAGTATCCATGGTAACACAGTACATGTGTACAGTGATATGTTGGCCACAGAACAGCTGGCACTTCTCAACACATTCTCCTATAGACTGGCACAGCTGGGTGTGGTCAGGTGAGTATCCATGGTAACACAGTATGTGTGTACAGTGAGATGTTGGCCACAGAACAGATGGCACTTCTCAACACATTCTCCTATACACTGGCACAGCTGGGTGTGGTCAGGTGAGTAACCATGGTAACACAGTATGTGTGTACAGCGAGATGTTGGCATCAGAACAGCTGACACTTCTCAACACATTCTCCTATAGACTGGCACAGCTGGGTGTGGTCAGGTAACACAGTATGTCCGACAGTAAGATGTTGGCATCAGAACAGCTGGCACTTCTCAACACATTCTCCTATAGACTGGCACAGCTGGGTGTGGTCAGGTGAGTGACCATGGTAACACAGTATGTGTACAGCGAGATGTTGGCATCAGAACAGCTGGCACTTCTCAACACATTCTCCTATAGACTGGCACAGCTGGGTGTGGTCAGGTGAGTATCCATGGTAACACAGTATGTCTGACAGTAAGATGTTGGCAACAGAACAGCTGGTGCTACTCTACATATTCTCCTATACACTGTACAACTTGGAATAGTTGAATCTAAGTCAAAGAGACCTCCACATGCATTCATTCTTTCTGTATCTTGTATACACATATACCATTACCACCAGAGATGCGACATCTGTCATGAGTGTTTTACACATGTAACCTCTTTGTTCCAGCTTGTTTGACCTGAAGTACCAGCTGAACAGATGTGGACTGCTGGCCCCATCAGAGTGGGGAAGAACTCTCGAGAACCGTCTGCATCCCCTAGATGAGAGTGATCCCTGGTATCAGCTGGCCCCATCTCCAGACCCCCAGAGACTGTTCTCCATGACAACCTGCTGTGTGTCATCTCCACCCATACAGGTTAATCGTATAATCTTATTTATGGCTTAATGACCTGCTGAAGTTGTAATTTATCAACAAACAAAAAAATCAATAGAAAACGGTTATAGTCAAATAGTTTGTTGTTGTTGTCCAAACAGACACTTTCCCTAGCCTCGTCCGTCGGATGGGGACGTAAACCGGGCGGTCCCGTGTATTGGTCTATCCTCCGAGCACGTTAAAAAAACATAGGAATCTATTCGATAATAAGAGTAGGGCACGGTTCCCGGATTCCTATGTATCCTTCCCCTCTCTCTGAGGCGGCTCTAAATACCCTATACTGTGTTGATGAGCCGTTAAACAACATTCAACATTCAACAACAACGTTGTCCAAACAGCTGATGTTACAATAGGTATGTACTGGATTGGCACAATCTCAGTAATTCATAAGGTCATGCATTATTTTCATTTGAAAAAATAAAAATTGTGGTTTATATAAATATGGTCAGTCAGTTCGTCAGTCAGACCGGTGTTTTTTTTTGGCTGTTTTTATAGCCGTTAATGGGCTATATTACCAATGCCGAAACATATTTTTTTCAATTTTGAGACAAAAATTCCCAATTGAAAGGGGAAAAAAATGATAAAGAAGCGTTTGTATGACATGTACTGAGAACGAAATGCTTTTAAATACCTCTGTTGACCTTAGTGTAAAGATACAGTTATTAAAATTCCCATATATGGAAGGCAGATAGTAATTGCACCTTTCATCCGTCTATTCATCCTTCTGTCTGAAAAAACATCTCAGCCATAACTGAATGGATTTGTATGAAACTTCAAACAAAAGTTAACCATAATGAGAAGGTGTGTCATGTGCAAGAATCGAGAATGTTAAATTGTTCAAAAGTTAAATGAGTCAGAATTTTCGGGGGCATTTGTCACTGGAGACGTTTCTTGTTTCAACTAGCCCCACATATCACTTTCATTGTAGATTGCGGTTCTGAAACTCGTGACCGACTTTTTTCAAATGAAAAATTAAAATATATGTCAAGCATTTTTGATAAAAGTTGTTCTTATTTCAGATACTAGAGCCAGAAAAAGTGAGACAACAACTAAATTTCTCGATGAAGAAATACCTGCAGACAACAGTACATGTAGACAAACAAAACAAAGTGGTAAGGACGGTGATTTATACATTTTGATTCATGCAATAAGAGTTGTATTCACTGTACTTGTATTAACTTAGGTTGACTTGGATATAAATCCATACCTTTTACATATCTTCACTGAGAACCTGCACTTTTAAAGCCCTAAAAGATTTTCCGATAGTGCATTATCAGTCATCCTTCATCCTTAATTACGTGATAATTTCAGTAAATGTCTTGTTTTTTCATCAGATTGAGGCTTGCTCCAATGAAGTCTTAGAGAAGTTTGTCAATGGACAATATTGATGCATGCTATACAGAGTTATTATCTTTGATTCTTTATGTAGGCAAATTTCAGATCACTGTAGTAAATGATTATCAGTTTTCTACAAATTTGGTAATAATGTTTGTACCATTCTGAATGAGCTTGACGTGATCATTAATGACACTTAGGCTCTTGTTTATGTCAAAATAAGTGAAGTTTGGTTTGTTTACATGCTAACAAGTAAACTATATTGTATTTGGCTTGAAGGTTTGAGCATACCTTACAGAGTTATGGCCCTTGATTATGTTGAAATAACATGTTTGAACTTTGTTTATGCAATAGCTATATGGTAGAAGGCAGAAGGATATGGGATGGCCCTAGAGCAGAAGTAACACACAAACTTTGAGGTATAAGTGAATATGATCGGATTTGAATGAATGGAATGTTCTGTGTTCATTTATATGTAACACCAGTAGTGACCTGCGGTCGTGTTGGTTACAATGCACTACTATTTTCTAGGTCAAAGTTCCTGAACTGCTGCTATGGCACCGTCGAGATTTTATCTCCATCCAGCCCCAGCTTCATGATTACTCGTCTGACACGGCCGGTCTTGTGAATTTTATAGCTTCACAACTGGATGGGGACAAGCAGAGTGATATTAACCAGCTGATAAATGATGACAAGACTCCAGCAGGGAACAAAGGTAGGATGTTTATAGTTACTCAACTATTTGGGGGCAAGGAGAGTAATACATGATGACAAGGCTCCAACAGGGAACAAAGGTACGGTGTTCATAGCCTCACAACTGGTCCAGGACAAGGACAGTCATATTAACCAGCTGTTAAATGAAGAGAAGTCTTCAAAAGGGAACAAAGGTAGGATGTGTATAGCCTCACAACTTGTTGGGGATAAGGAAAGTGATATTAACCAGCTGTTAAATGAAGACACAAAGGTCAGGCATGCAAAACATGAAATGGGTTTATATATTTATGTATATTTTAATCAACTTCATGACCCAATTTGTGCATTGCAACATTTATTATTGTTTGGGGCGCTTGTTTCAGCCAAAGGTTTTTCTGCAGTAGCTTGAGCAATTTAAGTAATATGTACTTCAATTATATATCATTAGAACTGGTATTTTTAGTGGTAAATAAAAATACCTTAGTTTTGAAAATCGGTTGAGAAATAAATATTTTACAGCCGATATGATTTTTTGATGGGGTTTTTCCCATGTAAATTTCTTGTTGGCGGGACAGCAGAAAATTAAGAAATTTCATATAACTTCAGTTAGCCTTCATATTTTGCTATAAAACTTTCAGGGTGTCTTAATTTATGAATATCCAACAATTTAAAACCATTTTTGGATAAACATCCTAAAAAAAAATATTTTTCGAATTTTTCATGCAGCAGAAATTTGCATTGAAAATGCCCCATCAAAAAGAGCTTTCGCGCATGAATTTTTTATTTCTCAACCGATTTTGAAAAGTAAGGTATTTTTATTTACCACTAAAAATGCCTGTTTCACTGATATACAACTTATTTAGGTATGTATTTTGTCTGAAAAGTAAAAAAAGCCTTTGGCTGAAACAAGCGCCCCAAACAATAGGTTTCAAGTCAGTATTCTACTAGAGACTGACATTTAAGATCCTATTTCACATGAAGAATATCAACTTAAACTTTTTTTATTGCTATATTAATCTAATAAAAAAAATACTTCTGTTTTCGCTAACATGGCCAGAGAAATTCGAGTAGGTCGGTAGGAAGATTTTGCATTTTAAAACATAATTTTTATATAAACTGTACAGTATAGAGAGAAGATGGTGTCTGTCTTGTATAGTGCTTGTTAAATTCTGCCATAAAAACTAAGTAGCTGAAATTTAGGTTCAGTCAGGTTAGCGGAGAAAGGAGTATTTTTTCTTTGGCCTTAGATACATTGACTTTTTTCAGATTCTCCACGTCCAAATGAACTTCCATTTGACATAGAAGTCATTCCAAACTGCAAGGATTTCATGTGCGTGTTTGACTTTGAATCTGTCACTCGTGCAAAGATTTACCACGGTAGTTCAAACCAAGGTGTATTACGGAACCGTAACTCCGGGGACAGTACTGTAAGTGACCTGGATATTACGTATAACCTCACACCAAATACTCTGGAATACATCAAATCTGATTGTCCGCTAGTAGCCACGCTGGTTAGTCTCGTCTGCTCGGATGAATTCGATGAAGTCATTTCAGAAGAAGCATTCGACGATACTCACTTCAATGCAAGTTATAGTTCCCATGACTCAGGACAGAGCATTTCTAAACGGATGAGGGCTGCATCATCCATGAGCCTGGTTGACATTCGGAGCTATAGGTACGAGAAACTGACAAATGAGTACCCAACCTTAAAGAGACATCTGCTCAACTATATTGTTCCGTTGGCTGCCACAGAGGATCACGATATCTTGAAAGGCGATGATCCAATATTAAAACTTCTCACCAGTGAAATTATTGAGAGATTTAAGTCAAATATGCTAAGCCTCCATGAGAGTTATCAATTTAGAACTTTATTGACTGGTTTCCTGAATGAGTTGTTTACACTAAGGAAATGGACTGAGATATTGCAGGTAATTGACAGTATCCCAATCACAGTTGTAAGATATGATACCAGTCTGATTAATATCCATGACTTTGCTGTATGTTGTTTGATACATACACAATGTAGTGCAGCAGACGAGAAACAGACCCTACCTAAGGATAAGTCGGAGGCAGTGATGACCTTGCTGCACCGTGTGATTGGCGTAGACAGGCAGGCTCGGGAAGTGTTGGCGGTACATCAGAAGTTACAGATAGAACACAACATGGACCTGTTCGACATGTGTCTATGTAATAACACGCTCAGTGATAACATGAGTGGAGTGGTCCAGCAAAAATTTAAGCAGATTAAAGTTTTCTATAGGGTGAGTATATGAGTGCAGCTCATGATGTTGTTTTATGTTGTTTTTTATTTTTTCATTCAGTTTAATACTTTAAATCTTGATGGCAATCAGTCCTGGCTCTTGCTGTTGTATGTTAGCTTCTTCATAGTCACTATCTATTACAACTGGGTTGTGGAGTGAGTGCTGTGGTCTAGTGGTAGAGAATCGGACCCAGGATCAAAGGGTCATGGGCTCGATACCCGCCATGACCAAATGTGTTGTGTCCCTGAGCAAGACACTTCATCTGTATTTGCTTAATACTGCTTCTATCCAGGAAGACTTTCAAATTGATTAAAATAAGTTCAGAGAGCTTTTGTTACATTCGATGTAAAATAAATAGGTTTAAACTAAACTAGTACAACTGTTTATAGGGACATATCTACTAGGACCTATATTGTTACGGCACCAGAACTATAGTTGTATTATACCGTCTACATACCCTACATAGTCAATACATAGTAAAACACTAATGGGATATGCCTAATAGGACTTATACCGAGTTACGGAACCATCCACTATATAGTCACTTTCTAATACAACAATAAGTGGAACGTGTCTAATACAATCAATACTGAGTTATGGAACAAATACAATTATGAGTCATTTATAGAAGGGAATAACCTTCAATTAGTTCTTTCTTTTATTCTACATCTTCACTGTTACAAAGATTATATGACTTTGAATTTGAATGTTGTAGTTGCTTCAAATGCATGAATGATATATTTGAATTATTTAATATATGAATTATGTATGAATAATGTATGAATGATGTATTTGATGTATTTAATGTACAAATATTGTATGAATAATGTATGAAATATTTATTTAAAGCAGGAATAATGTATGAATATATTTAAAGTAGCTCTCCCGCCAACAACAGCCAAATTGTAACAACATATGTACACTGTTTCTAAACCTACTGACGATGAGGTTAACATATAACTTACATATTTTGAGAATCCAAACTCTACAGACACAATATAAATGGCTTTAACCAGCCGGGCCAAAACCCAAAACTGGAGCGTCGAATTAAGTGTTACCAACTCATAATTCATTTTAAGCACATTCAATCACAGGTATTCTAAGAACCTGTTAATAAATATATACTTTTAATCGGCACATATTCATTAGTATATATTAGTATGTGAACACCTGGATAGAGTTTTGATAAATAGTTTTGTATTTATTCGTTATTTGGTGGGTTAGCTACTTTAAGTATGAATGTATGAATACTGCATGAATAATGTATTTAATGTGTGAATAATGTATTTAATGTATGAATAATGTATTTAATGTGTGAATAATGTTTGAATGATATATTTAATTGCGATTAATTTATTTAATATGTGAATATTTTCCAGATAACTGAGTGTGCAAAGAACCTGCAGTTGAAATTGTCTCTCCAGAGTTCAGACTTTGTGACAGAGGAAGATAAAATGGCCGCTAAGAAGAGGCACCTTATACTTGACAAGTTAGTTGAAGTTTAAGTATATGTCATCCGTCAAATTGTGGAATTCAGTGCTTAATGTATACATCATCCAATCAGCTGTGAGGTTAATTAGTTAAGATGTTTCTGTAATTTATCAGTTAGGAGACTGAACAAAGATTTAAAATATCTTGGCATACAGTTATGGTACATAATGTACCCCACCCACAGTCAGTAGACTACAGATATTGACTCAGACAAACACCTCCTCTTGTAACATAACTACTAGATTGGCACTAAGGTTTAGAAAGTTGTACAACATACCCAAATAATGACATGGAACTTCTGTGCGTAAACAAGGCAGTATGTCGGCTGTTAAAAAAAATCTAGATTTGCAAGTTTAAATGAAACAATCAATTTGTTAAAATTGATAAAATGCTGTTTTAACTTGTTAATGGGTCAAATTAAAATAAAACTGACATACTAATGTTTTGTTAATCAGATTCGTTAAAATATAACAAATAACTTATGGTGCTTCGGTCCATATAACATTCTAGGTGTGATTGCCCAGTCCATAAACCTGCATTTGGACCTGAGCACAATACAGTATTTGTTAATCGAGCATTAAGGAGGTTGGCTGGGAAAGGACGTAGTGATGAGATTTTTTTTTAATTCATATTTAAAGCTTCTTTGGTATAATTTAGATTCAAAATTATCAAAAAAAGGCTAGGTCACCACACTTTTTTCCCCACTAGACGTCATTGAAAAAGGCACATATTTCTACCTTCAAAATTTCACTAAAAAGAGGGAAAATATAGTCATTGAACATTTTCACAATTGTTTCATAACATTACGTTTATTGAAAAACAACAACTAATTTTCGATTACATAAATACATATCTTTCAAATCATACAAAAACAATTGTAATCCTCATTCATCTTTTTACTTTAAAAAGCAAACATATATGGACCGTACCCCACCGACTTTTGTTTTTACCGAAAAATTAATTCAAGATAAAAAATTATGTTCTAATGATCAACTTTTTTTAAAACTTGTATATGTCAAGGTCCTATGAAATTTCTTTCAAAACAACTAAAAAAATATATAGATCACCAGGCTTCTAATGATTTTTTATTAAAAATTCTTTAAATTACACCCATTTTGGAGTTATTTTGACATTTTCAATGTAAAATACTGTACACACAATATTGACATGGAGATCGAAAATAAAATTAGCTCAGTATCTACTTTTATATATGTATTCCACTACTGAAAAACAAAATCTGATTTATTCTATTGCAAAAGGATAAATTCTACTCAGAGCTACCCTATTTTGTTGACAACAAAAAATGATCACAAATTGACGGAAAAAATATGAAAAAAAAATTTGCTTATAATTTGGTATGTTACCTTCTTAAATCCTACATTATATCCATATCTACTAGAATGGAAAAAATGAAACAATTCTGTTGTCAAATAAAACTATGATTTAAAAAATAAAATGTTTAGACTTGAAGATGTCAAAACTTGCCCAGCGAACATCCTTAAGTCAAAATTTCAAATCGCTCTAAATTTCCGATAAATGAATATTTCTACCAGAAATTATACATGTGAAAGCATTATGTTAAGAAGAAATGCAAATTAAAAGCTTTTAGAAGTACAAAACATATTTTTATGAGAAAATGTACTTGAAAGTTTATGTTGATGAAGGATTAACCGATCTTTCAACAACTGGGCCCGGGATGTATTAAATTATTCTACAAAAACAATCCTTGTTCTTCATTGTTTTCTCCAAGGTTTACCAACTGGCGAACTGTTGTGGAGTGGACCAGGACCTCTCCACGTGAGGTACTGGCATTGCTGATCAAGACCGGAGACTTTAACACGGCCAAGTCATGGAGTCACTTGGAAAACCTGGACGAGGATATTAAAATGGTAGGCATTGATGGACTCATAGACTTCTAGGAATTAATTATTAAGTTTGGTCAATGAAGAACTAAAAAGCTGTGTAGGTTTTTCTTGCACATTTCTTGAAAAAAAGATGGTTGTTGTTTGAATGGTGTTTTACTTCATATTCAGCATTGTTTAGGCTGTATATGGCAGCCGATTTTTTAGTGGTGGAGATAGACCACCCACTTATTCCTGGGTAGAACCAGTACTGTATACCTCCCGCCATCCGTAATAATCAACACTCTAATTACAAGTCGAGCCCCCAGGGGGATTCAAAGCCGCAGCGGTGAGAGGCAAGAAGGTTTCAAACACAGGGTCTTTGCAACAAAAAAAAGTAGACATAGATCTTTGTTTATTGTATGTCTATGTACTATGTTGCATTAAAACTTTTTTTTTGTAGCGACTACTCCTCTGAAACTACTGAATGGATTTTCATGAAACTTTACAGAAATGTTGCCCATGAAGTCTAGTTGATCCTAGCAAAAATTCATGTTGATGTGAAATCCAAGATGGCCACCATATCTAAAAATAGATTTTTAAAAACTAAGTTTTTAGCGACTACTTCTTGAAAACTGTAAGTGATATTGATATGGGACTTTTTCTAAAATGATCAGCATGACATGATGTTGGTCCTTGTCGAAAATCGTTTTGATTCGACGTTAAACATGGCTGCCAGAGGCCATCTTTGTTTACATAGAGTTATTTAGTAAAAACCTGTAGCGACTACTCCTCTGAAACTACTCGACGGATTTCCATGAAACTTCACAGGAATGTTGCTCTTGATGTCTAAATGATCCTAGCAACATTTCAGGTTGGTCGGAAATTCAAGATGGCCACCACAGCTAAAAATAGATTTTCAAAAAACAAGTTTGTAGCGAGTACTTTTTGAAAACCATAAGTGATATTAATATGGGACTTTTTCTAAAATGATCAGTATGGAATGATGTTGATCCTTGTCGAAAATTATTTTGATGCGCCGTTAAACATGGCCGCCAGTGGCCATCTTTGTTTACATAGAGTTATATAATGACTACTATAGTGACTACTTCAAAACTATAATTGATATTGATATGGGACCTTTTCTAAAATGATCACCATGATATGATGTTGATCCAGTTATTTTGATTCGACATTAAATATTTTGATTCGACATTAAATATGGCCGCCAGCAGCCATCTTTGTTTACATAGAGTTATATAATGAAAACTTGTAGTGACTACTCCTCATGAAACTTCATAGAAATGTTGCTCTTGATGTCTAGTTGATCCTAGCAAAAGTTCAGGTCGGTCGGAAATTCAAGATGGCCGCAATGCTTAAAAATAGATTTAAAAAATGTGATTTTGTGGTGACTACTTCTCAAAAAACATAAGTGATATTGATTTGGAACCTTGACCAAAATGACTGGCACGACATCTTGCAGGCTGATCAGGGTTTAACTGTCTTGGTGCTCATCAGTCATTTGATCGAAACACCCCTTTGTACTACAAATGGACTGGTCCAAATTAAAAGGACAGTCCATTGTACATTCATAGAGGGGATAAGGATTTAGTCTCTTTTGTATTTTGACTCTCAGAAAAAGACTGAAAACAAATTGTTTGATTTTAAGATTTTACTTTAATTCTGATTTTCCAACTATAACCTGAGACAAGAGCAAGTAACATAATTCTCAGGAGAAATTGCATAACATGACTTGTGTGTGTGACCTGGTCACACACCTGCTATATTTCTGAATACAGATCATTCCATTTCTGTTCCACAGTGTGATTTGAAGCAGAAAAAAGAGGATATACTAAGGTTGATGTTGTAAGGGATTTAATTGATATAGTTTTATAATTAAACTTTTTGGTAGCATTATGACATTTTTATAAGCTTGAAAAAAATATATTCTATATTATAATGTTACATAATAAATCACAATATTTAGGAATATAGGAATATTGCTCTTGATGTCTAGTTGGTCCTAAGTAAAAATCAGGTTGGCCTAAAATTCAAGATGGCAACCATGTCTAAAAATAGATTTATTAAATACAATTTTGCGGCAACTACTTCTCTTTTACAGTTTGGTACCTTTACAAAAATGACTTTTATAAAACTTTACAGGAATGTTGGTTTTGATGTCCAGTTAGTTTCATTAAGTAAAAATCAGGTTGGCCGGAAATTCAAGTAGGCTGCCACAGCTTAAATACTCGTTTGTGGCAACTACTTATCAAAAAACATAAGTGGTATTGATTTGGAACCTTTACTAAAATGACTGGCATGACATGTAGTTGGTCCTAAACAAAATTCATTGATTCTATGTCAAACATGGATGCCTGCGACCATCTTTTTTTAGATAGAGTGATAATAGGAAAAACTTGTGGCGACTACTTCTCTGAATCTATTTCCATAAAACTTCACAGGTTCCCATGGCTGATCAAAATCTATCAGTAGAGCTTCAAGGTCATTGACCTCTTGTTAGCTCTACTGGCCAAGGGCCAGCAGAGCTTATGGGATGGTGTGTTGTCCGTCTTCCGTCGTCCAACGTCCGTCCGTCCGTCCGTTAACTTTTCTTCAAACGACTTCTCCTCAGAAACCGCTTGGCTAATTTTGACCAAACTTCACATGGATGATCCTTAGTTGAATGCTTTTTAGATTTGTTAAAATTAGGTCAGCGCTACATCCAAGATGGCTGCCATTACCATATATGGTCAAAACCTTAAAAAATCTTCTTCTCCAGAACCGCTGAACAGATGTCAACAGTTTTTCTTTTAAAATGATCGCCAACGCCTATACTATCAAGTTTGTTCAAATAAAATTCCCGGGGTCAAAAATGGCCGTGCCCCGGGGGTCCAAAGTTTGTATTTTGAGGTTTTGCATGTTAGCTCTACTGGCCAAGGGCCAGCAGAGCTTATGGGATGGTGTGTTGTCCGTCTTCCGTCGTCCGTCCGTCGTCCGTCGTCCGTCCGTCCGTTAACTTTTCTTCAAACGACTTCTCCTCAGAAATCGCTTGGCTAATTTTGACCAAACTTCACATGGATGATCCTTAGATGAATGCTTTTTAGATTTGTTAAAATTAGGTCAGCGCTATATCCAAGATGGCTGCCATTACCATATATGGTCGAAACCTTAAAAAATCTTCTTCTCCAGAACCGCTGGACAGATTTCAACAGTTTTTCTTTTAATATGATCGCCAACGCCTAGACTATCAAGATTGTTCAAATAAAGTCCCCGGGTTCAAAAATGGCCGTGCCCCGGGGGTCCAAAGTTTGTATATTGAGGTTTTGCATGTTTTTCATATAGACATATAGGAAAAAACTTTAAAAAATCTTCTTCTCTGAAACCACAAGGCACAGAGCTCTCATGTATTACATGTAGCATCAGCCTATGGTCCTCTACTAAGTTTGTTCAAATGGTGACCCTGGGGTCAAATTTGTCACAGTTTTACATAGACTTATATAGGATTTTTTTAAAAAAAAATCTTCTTCTCTGAAACTACAACAGCCAGAGGTTTGATATTTTGCATTTACTATAAGCTTATGGTCCTTTACCAAGATTGTTCAAATGGTGACCCTCGGGTCACATTTGGCCCCGCCTCAAGGGTCACATGTTTTACATAGACATGTATAGGGAAAAACTTAAAAAATCTTCTTCTCTGAAACTGCAAGAGCCAGAGGTTTAATATTTTGCATTTGCTATAAGCTTGTGGTCCTCTAACAAGTTTGTTCAAATGGTGACCCAGGGGTCACATTTGGCCCCACCCCGGGGGTCACAGTTTTACATAGGCTTGTATAGGGAAAACTGAAAAAAATCTTCTTCTCTGGAACCACATGGCACAGAGCTCTCATTTATTACATGTAGCATCAGCTTAAGGTCCTCTACTAAGTTTGTTCAAATGATGACCCTAGGGTCAAATTTGTCCCTGCCCCGAGGGTCACAGTTTTTCATAGACTTATATAGGATATTTTTTTTTAAAAATCTTCTTCTCGGAAACTACAAGAGCCAGAGGTTTGATATTTTACATTTATTATAAGCTTATGGTCCTTTACCAATTTTGTTTAAATGGTGACCCTGGGGTCACATTTGGCCCCACCCCGGGGGTCACAGTTTTACATAGGCTTGTATAGGGAAAACTGAAAAAAATCTTCTTCTCTGGAACCACATGGCACAGAGCTCTCATTTATTACATGTAGCATCAGCTTAAGGTCCTCTACTAAGTTTGTTCAAATGATGACCCTAGGGTCAAATTTGTCCCTGCCCCGAGGGTCACAGTTTTTCATAGACTTATATAGGATTTTTTTTTAAAAATCGTCTTCTCGGAAACTACAAGAGCCAGAGGTTTGATATTTTACATTTATTATAAGCTTATGGTCCTTTACCAAGTTTGTTCAAATGGTGACCCTGGGGTCACATTTGGCCCCGCCCCAAGGGTCACATGTTTTACATAGACATGTATAGGGAAAAACTGAAAAAATCTTCATCTCTGAAACTGCAAGAGCCAGAGGTTTAATATTTTGCTGTTGCTATAAGCTTATGGTCCTTTACCAATTTTGTTCAAATGGTGACCCTGGGGTCACATCTGGCCCCGGCCCGGGCGTCACAGTTTTACATAAATGCTTGTATAGGGAAAAACTGAAAAAAATCTTCTTCTCTGGAACTGCAAGAGCCAGAGGTTTAATATTTTGCACTTGCTATAAGCTTATGGTCCTTTACCAACTTTGTTCAAATTGTGACCCTTGGGTCACATTTGACCCCGCCCCAAGGGTCACATGTTTTACATAGACATGTATAGGAAAAACTTAAAAAATCTTCTTCTCTGAAACTGCAGGAGCCAGAGGTTTAATATTTTGCATTTGCTATAAGCTTATGGTCTTCTACCAAGTTTGTTCAAATGGTGACCCATTGGTCACATTTGGCCCCACCCTGGGGTCACAGTTTTACTTAGGCTTGTATAGGCAAAAACTGAAAAAAATCTTCTCCTCTGGAACCACATGGCACAGAGCTCTCATGTATTACATGTAGCATCAGCTTATGGTCCTCTACCAAGTTTGTTCAAATGGTGACCCTGGTGTCAAATTTGGACGCGCCCCGGGGGTTAACAGTTTTTTAATTTCTTTTTAATTTTTTATTTTTCTTAATTTGATTTTTTTTTTTTTTTTTTAATTTCATGTTTTTTATTTTTGATTTTTTTTTTAATTGTTTCAATTGTTTTTTTTGTTTTTTTTTTAAATTTTTCCTTTTTTTTTTTTTTTTTTTTTATTGATTTGAATTATTGTTGTTTTTTTAAAAAAAAATCATTATCTTTTTAATTACTTGACACTTACTTTAAAATTTCTTGTCGGCGCTACTCATCCTAAATGCCTTGTTGAATTTCGACGAAACTTGGCAGGAAGCATCGGTAAGATGTCTAGTTGTGCATTTCACGCTTTTGTTCCAGTTTGCTGATTTTTGACGGGAGTTATGGCCCTTTGACATTTTTATTTTAAATTTCTTGTAGGCGCTACTCCTCTTAAATGGCTTGTTGTATTTCTACAAAATTTGGCAGGAAGCCTCAGTATGATGTCTAGTTGTGCAAAGCGCGGTATATCAATGAAATCTTGGACAATTTTGAAAACCAGCTAGATCTTGTTAGTAATAACAGAGTTATGGCCCTTGATTTGTTGAAAAATGCTATATTGTATTTTCCTTTGTTAAATCTATAGGAGAAGAGAGCTATATCTATCTAAATCTATAAGAGCTGTTTTAGCCAGTAGAGCGTCCACAGGCCCTCTTGGGCCTCTTGTTTTTGATATAGACATATAGGAAAAAACTTTAAAAAATCTTCTTCTCTGAAACCACAAGGCACAGAGCTCTCATGTATTACATGTAGCATCAGCTTATGGTCCTCTACTAAGTTTGTTCAAATGGTGACCCTGGGGTCAAATATGTCCCCGCCCCGGGGGTCACAGTTTTACATAGACTTATATAGGATTTTTTTTTAAAAAATCTTCTTCTCGGAAACTACAACAGCCAGAGGTTTGATATTTTGCATTAACTATAAGCTTATGGTCCTTTACCAAGTTTGTTCAAATGGTGACCCTCGGGTCACATTTGGCCCCGCCCCAAGGGTCACATGTTTTACATAGACATGTATAGGGAAAAACTTAAAAAATCTTCTTCTCTGAAACTGCAAGAGCCAGAGTTTTAATATTTTGCATTTGCTATAAGCTTGTGGTCCTCTACCAAGTTTGTTCAAATGATGACCCAGGGGTCACATTTGGCCCCACCCCGGGGTCACAGTTTTACATAGGCTTGTATATGGAAAAACTTGAAAAAAATCTTCTTCTCAGGAACCACATGGCACAGAGCTCTCATGTATTACATGTAGCATCAGCTTATGGTCCTTTACTAAGTTTGTTCAAATGGTGACCCTGGGGTCACATTTGGCCCCGCCCCAAGGGTCACATGTTTTACATAGATATGTATAGGGAAAAAACTTAAAAAATCTTCTTCTCTGAAACTGCAAGAGCCAGAGGTTTAATATTTTGCTGTTGCTATAAGCTTATGGTCCTTTACCAAGTTTGTTCAAATGGTGACCCTGGGGTTACATTTGGCCCCGGCCCAAGGGTCACATGTTTTACATAGATATGTATAGGGAAAAACTTAAAAATCTTCTTCTCTGAAACTGCAAGAGCCAGAGGTTTAATATTTTGCTGTTGCTATAAGCTTATGGTCCTTTACCAAGTTTGTTCAAATGGTGACCCTGGGGTCACATTTGACCCCGCCCCAAGGGTCACATGTTTTACATAAACATGTATAGGGAAAAACTGAAAAAATCTTCTCTGAAACTGCAAGAGCCAGAGGTTTAATATTATGCATTTGCTATAAGCTTATGGTCTTCTACCAAGTTTGTTCCAATGGTGACCCATTGGTCACATTTGGCCCCACCC